>JAHPZR010008551.1:0-7500 GCA_019787425.1 Platygyra sinensis
CGTCTGTCTGTCCGTCCTTTCTTCCTTGGTCTCTACTGATCTCTCGTCTCTCCCGACCTCCTTCCTTTCTCCCTCCGTCTCTCCTTTCTTCCTGCATTCTTTTTTCCTCTCTTCTTCCCTTCCCTCATTCCTCCTTCTTCCCTCCCTTCCTCCTTCTCTCCCATCCTTTATCCTCCCTCCCACCTTGTCGCACTTTCTTCTTTCATACCTTCCTTTTTTACTTCCTTCTTCCCTCCCTCTCTCCCGCCCTTTCTCTATTCCTTCTCCTTCCTTTCTTCATTTCTTTCTTCCTTCATTCTTCCCTCTACCCTCTCTTCCTTCTTTTATTCCTTTCTTCTGCATTTACCTTTTACTGAACTTTCTATTTGTTTGTCTCTTTCTCTAGACCTACACCGGAAATTCTTTGGTACAGAAACAATGTACTGATAACTGATTCAGGAGATCGCTTTCAACATAAATTGTTCAACCGAACCTTGCGACTGGGGTCGCTAAGTTCAAGTACACACGATGGATCTTACAAGTGTGTGGCAGTTAGTGGACTTCTCAGAATTGAAGCCAATTTCAATGTCAAAGTCATAGGTATGAACACATCTTGTGAAACCTTCAACAGTGTGAAGAGCTTATTTCTCCTTTCAGTATCGGTATATTGTCGAACAGAGGTCATGGGGAGAAAACAAATCACAATTATTAAGAAGATAGTTATCATGTCCCTCCAAAAGTCAAAATTTATATTTTTGTGTGTTGTAATTCGCAGACAGAATATTGCCGCTGTACAGCAGGGAACATGCAAATTATGACTTCATCGAGATCAAGTCTGGGAAGCATGGCGAGAGCGTGACACTTCCCTGTAACACAACTGGTGGTGAAATAAAAAGTCGAATATGGTATTACAACGGAGTGAAACTTCAGTACAGGTAGAATAAAACGTAGTGTAAGCAGCTAAGAAGGTAGTCTCTTTTGTAGCTGTTATTAGTATCGTCAGGCAACACTTCTCCCCACTAACGGCGTTAGTGGGAAAAGCGTTGCGTGATGATTTTAATAATTTCCAACGATATCGTTGATGAAATTATTTTTTTGCTGTCAAAAACAAATTAAAGCGGCACCTCTTCTTTTACTGACCCTTGTACTATCACGTTTAATCTGTAGTTTCAGAAAATATCTGTACCTTTCCCCCATGGAAAGGATATTTTTTCTAAGACCACCCAGCTCTCTGGAAATTCAAATTAAGCTTGTTAAATTACTTGACAGTTTTTGGTCCCAACTGTCAATTCAATTTTGAGTACTGACGCAATGACAGCTTTTTTTTTTTACATTTTCAGTTCAAAGTTTGCTAACAGATGGGCCGCTGAGCCTTCAACCGGAACTTTGACTCTCAGCAATCTGCAGTTGGAAGACTTTGGCCTCTTTCAGTGTTTGGTCCAGAACAAAGTCAGCGAACACTATGTGGTGTCACTCTTAGTCGTCACAGGTGCGTCACACAACAGCGTGATTTTCCGGTCACGTTTAAGGTCATTCCACTGAAATAGAACCTAAACTGAGATTTTTCTCAAACTTTGCCAATTGATTGTTTACATTATAGGAACTTAAATTTGGAAATAAAAATGAGGGGTCCCCATGTTCGTTTAGGAGCAACAGCACCTTGTTTATACCATATAAACCCTTATAAAAGCACCACGATTGCTTGCTAAATTCACGTTTGCGACGATTGTTTTTTTCTCAAAACTGAGAATTGGCCCATATTTATTTTACATAGAGAAATTTACTAATCAAATCAAAACGACAGAAAAAAATGATAGGTCACCGTACTCGTTTTCGAGAAAATGTCGATTTACCTCTTCGGCGAGGTCCAGTCGTACAGAAAAAGCCGCCATTTTCTAATGCGCGCGCGCTAATCACGCGTAAAATTATGCGCAGTAGGGATGCGCAATGCAATACTGGGGAATGACCTTAAAAGTAATGCCAAATTCCACGTGCGTGTTTGCCAAACAGAGATTGGTCCGTATCCATCGTATTCTGACCAATCAAATCCAAGGTATTCTTTACTTAGCCAATCGTTTGCAAGACCAGGCCGCACGACTTCTTCCCTGCTTTCTACTAGTTACAGGGTTTTGTTGTACAGATCTGTCTGGTTACTGGTAGATGCTTGCATATTACCACAGTGAAGTACTTTGTGTCAATATTGCTTTTAGTTTAACCTTCCAAATTAGTCAAGTTTACGTATAATGGATTTATTTCAGTTAAAGGAACAATTTCTCTTTTTATTTCTCGTAAAAAACCAAATATGCATAACAGTACAAGAAAGTTTGGTTACCGTCACTAACGCGCTCTAAAATCCACAGAGCTCTTATCCCTTAGACGTTCCTTTTTCAGAACTAAGAAGTAAAAAGTATACTTTTTTATTCTTGATTTAATGTAGTTTTGCTTTCATGTTTGGCACCATAATAGTATCTTTTTCCCTCCTCGTGGAGAATGCTCTGGACTGGCCCTCACTTCGAAAAGAAGGAAATATGCTCGCCTCACAGTACGCCATAAAGCTATCCATGGTGAAATCCCATGCTATATCAAAAGGCGTAGTTGTCGGCTCCGATCCTGTCACAGAGACAAGTTTATTGAACTTAAACCTAATACTGAAGCCTACAGAAACTAATTTTATTGTAAAACCATCAAAGAATGGAACTCGTTGCCTTGCAATGTTTTAGATGTAGGGAGAACTCCATTATTTAAGACAGCTTTCCGCTTAGGATAATTGGATTTTAGTTAGGATATATATTTACTGTATTAATATCAATTGTATCTTTTTATATACAAAATTCTTAGGGTTTTTTTAATTTTTTTATTCCCCCCTGTTTACTTTCTGTCTGGCAGTGATGGGTTTCCCCCTTTGCAGGAGCCCCCATATGTAGATGTAGATGTAGATGTGACCCTCAATCCGTCTCCTTCAAACAACTTCATCACCTGAATCTGAGATGCTCTCTCTAGCCCCTTGTTCACCGTTCTTCGCCACGTTGTCTCTCTTGGCTGTCCTCTTCGGCGTTTGCCTTTGGGTACCCATGATAATGCTATCTTTTATATTTGGCACAGAAAAATGATAAAAACTTACCCGTGTTTAATAAATTCCAGGCGACGAATAAATGCCCCTCTCAAATGAACGCCATCATCGACGCTCCCAAAGTTCAAAATGAGAAAAAGATTGTTAGCACGCCTTGCGTACCTATACTTTTGATTTTCAGGAGCACCGCTTCCTCCCTTCGCCGTTAATACAACCAGCTGTGCGAACTTTACCACAACCCTAGCTTGGAATGTTGTCGTTCGTTCGGATCTTCCTCCTCCAGTTGGTTTCATTATCGATGTGGCCTACAAGCAAGTGTCAGGTTCATTGCCTACCTCTTCGTATTCTAAGCTGGCCGACATTTCAAGTGGTTCTACCCGCTCGTACGTGGTGAAAAAGCTACAGCCTCACCATCAGTTCTATTTTCGCATCCGCTCTAAAAGTCAAGTTGGTGTTGGACTGCCGGGGTTGTTGCCCACGCACGTTAGATGTGTCACTAACAGTGCAAGTAAGTAACGAAATATCAAACAAGACACTGTAAAATGTTGTTTATAAACCAGAGCTGCAGCTAGTGACAGACACACTTGCCTCGGCCATTTTATCGTTTCTGTTGTTTTTAGTTAAAGGGGCAGTATCACGAGAAGTCTTTAAAGTTTTTGTACCAAAATATGCTTGAATCATAAAGGTGCACTCACTGGCATAAATTCAATCTCTAAGAGATCAATGCTTTTTAGTGATTTTCCTCCAGGTATTAACATTATTATACATTGAACTCTCTAACTCTTTTCCGATTGGCCGAAAGCGTACAGTGAATTTTCGAAATCAGCGCCCGTGACGTCATAACTGCAGATTATACAATTATCACGTCAAGGACACTCAAAGTCACGGGTTATCATTTCATCTAGGACTGCAAAGATGATTTCTAAGGGTAATCATGTTAACTTCGCGCGATTTGTGTTGCTTGCCGTCAGTGAAGAAGCCGAAACATGACTTCCAAGTTTTTGCGTTCAATAATGTATCATAAACCAACGAAACCAAGATTCGTTTTTGAGTTATTTTTTTGTAAAAAAATACCTCTTAGTCGGCGCGTCGAGTATGTTATGGACGGGTCAACGGATCAGTGAGTGAGTCAGTGAGTGAGAGATGTATGTATGTCACACCAATCAGATCGTATCTACTATAAACAGCCAATCAAATTTCTTGTTTTAAAGGTAAATGATATATGAGAAGATTTGATCCCGATACAGTTCAGAACGGCCATATTCATTCTTCTATAAAAGAGGAGAAAGTATTCATATATTGGGTCTACTTCGGCATTTTCTGTGGGTTAGGCTGAGGATTTCATGAGCCTTGAGGTCTGAAACAGTGCTTGAGCTAGTTGTATGCAAATGAGTGAGATGTTTTTTTTTATTTTTAGTTACAAAGGTAACTTGATATTTTTGTTTTTCACAAGAAGTAAATTCAATTAGACATCATGCATCGTTGCTTATAGTTCTTAGGAAATGTTTTAGAGGAGACGGGACTATTTTGATTTAATTTTGAAAGAGTTCGAACGTTTACAATAGGTACAGGAAACGATTATTTTGTTGCATGCAAATATAGAGAGATATTTTTATTTTTTAGTTACAAAGCTAAGGGTAATTTGACACTTTTGTTTGTCACAAGGGAGTAAATTCAATTAGAGCTGATACATCGTCACCACTTGTTCCCACGAGAAGCTTGCTATTTTTAGTTACAAATGGTAACTTGACACTTTTGTTTGTCATATGGGAGCAAATCGTTCCCACGAGATGCTTGCTACTTTTAGTTACAAATGGAAATTTGACACTTTTGTTTTTCGTTTGAGAGCAAATCGTTCGCGCAAGATGTTTTCTATTTTCAGTTAAAAATGGTAACTTGACACTTTTGTTTTTCATATCGGAGTAAATTAAATTAAACTTTCAACGTGTCAGAACGGTTTTTTCTCTTTCTTTCTATTTTCGATAAAGAGGTGTTGTGTAAAAAGGGTAAACTTACGACTCTTATAAAATGCGATAAGGTCTGTTAACTTGAGTATTTTGAGCAAAAAT
Organism: Platygyra sinensis; assembly: GCA_019787425.1. NCBI lineage: Eukaryota > Metazoa > Cnidaria > Anthozoa > Scleractinia > Merulinidae > Platygyra > Platygyra sinensis. The sequence goes on from JAHPZR010008551.1 coordinate 5,119, forward strand.
TCCTCTTGGGGGTTGGAAGGGCTATGTGATCGATGAGTGAGGGAGTTATGCATGTGCGCGTGTCACACCAATCACGGTGTGGGTATCGAAGAACGAATCAAATTGCCTGTTAGAAAATAAGATGGTATCTACATTAATTTGGAGAGTATTGTACGTTGTTCACTCAAACATTTGATGGCTTACTATTTAGCTATCTTACCATTACCGATGTAACATGGTATGTACATCATAAATTCCCAGTTTCTTTCTTGCTGTACATCGCAACCAAAAAACTTAACTAAATCATTACTGTAAACAGTTCTACGAATGCTCCTATCACAAAAAAATAACTCTTGCACGCTTTGCGTGCCTATGTTTGTGATATGGAGAACAGCCTTTTTGAGTTATTTTTTTGTAAAAAAAATACCTCTTAGTCGGCGCGTCGAGTATGTTGTGTACGGGTCAATGGATCAGTGAGTGAGTGAGTCAGTGAGAGATGTATGTATGTCACACCAATAAGATGGGATCTACTATAAACAGCCAATCAAATTTCTTGTTTTAAAAGTAAATGGTACACGAGAAGATTTGATTCCGATACAGTTCAGAACTGCCATATTTATTCTTCTATAAAAGAAGAGGAAGTATTCATATATTGAGTTTACTTCGGCATTTTCTGTGGGTTAGGCTGAGGATTTTAATTATGGACGAGATGAATGTTGAGGTTTGAAACAGTGCGTGAGCTAGTTGTATGCAAATGGACGAGATGTTTTGATTTTTAGTTACAAATGGTAACTTGATATTTTTGTTTTTCACAAGGAGTAAATTTAATTAGACGTCACGCATCGTTGCTTCTAGTTCTTAGGAAATGTTTTAGAGGAGACGAGACTATTTTGATTTGAAAAAGTTCGAACGTTTACGATAGGGACAGGTTACGATTGTTGTGTTCTTGTTGCGTGCAAATATAACGAGATATTTTTATTTTTTAGTTACAAAGGGTAATTTGACACTTTTGTGTTTCACAAGGGAGTAAATTCAATTAGAGCTGGGAAATCATCACCACTTGTTCCCACGAGATGCTTGCTATTTTTAGTTACAAATGGTAACTTGATATTTTTGTTTTTCACAAGGAGTAAATTCAATTAGACGTCACGCATCATTGCTTCTAGTTCTAAGGAAATGTTTTAGAGGAGACGAGACAATTTTGATTTGAAAGAGTTCGAACGTTTACAATAGGTAGAGGGAACGATTGTTTTGTTCTTGTTGCACGCAAATATAACGAGATATTTTTATTTTTTAGTTACAAAGGGTAATTTGACACTTTTGTTTTTCACAAGGGAGTAAATTCAATTAGAGCTGGCAAATCATCACCACTTGTTCCCACGAGATGCTAGCTATTTTTAGTTACAAATGGTAATTTGACTCTTTTGTTTTTCATATCGGAGTAAATTAAATTAAACTTTCAACGTGTCAGAACGGTTTTTTCTCTTTCTTTCTATTTTCGATGAAGAAGTGTTGTGTAAAAAAAGTAAATTTATGACTCGTATAAAATGCGAAAAGGTCTCTTAACTTGAGTATTTTGAGCAAAATTCCTCTTGGGGGTTGGAAGGGCTATGTGATCGATGAGTGAGGGAGTTATGCATGTGCGCGTGTCACACCAATCACGGTATGGGTATCAAAGAAGGAATCAAATTGCCTGTTAGAAAATAAGATGGTACCTACATTAATCTGGAGCAATGTCGGATTATTGTACGTTGTTCAGTCAAACATTTGATGGCTTACTATTTAGCCATCTTACCATTACCGATGTAACATGGTATGTACATCATAAATTCCCAGTTTCTTTCTTGCTGTACATCGCAACCAAAAAACCTTAACTAAATCGTTACTGTAAACAGTTCTACGAATGCTCCTATCACAAAAAAAAATAACTCTTGCACGCTTTGCGTGCCTATGTTTCTTCATCGCTAGCTAAAATAAAGACAATGGTAAAGCTGCTTTGGCATCTTTTTAATTATAAGTACAGAATTCCGGGTTTAATTTGACGACAAACAACACATTTCGTTCAGAATAAGACAACTATTATCCTTCATGGCAACTATCGACGAACTACTATTTTTGGCGCCAAATTAAAAGCTTGGAGACAGAAAATGTTTCATATTTTTCACTTTTTGAAATGTGATATCGTTTTGGGAATTGTAAATCCCCTTTCGTGAATATTTAATGCAATCTCTAATGAGAAAAATTGCTTGATTTCAATGCTTTTACTGTCAACTTACATTGACGTGAGGACAGTTAAGTTTTTCCCGCCTGTTGAATTCTGATTGGTCAATTCAAATTTCCCGCGTAAAAGCCGTATGCAAGGAATGCGATGCAATGATCAGCGTATGACCCCGAGGCCATCTG
>JAHPZR010008551.1:12500-20430 GCA_019787425.1 Platygyra sinensis
CTACGGCTTACATTCCTTGACAAAATAATCCAGCTATAACTGGTCATCATTGCGATCTTGGTTCGCTCTGAAAACATTAGAAGTTCATTGAGGCGCAAATTTCAGAGTCTCAAACTACTAAGATGTTTTACGACCTATGAGTTCACTCTTATCTGGACCGTACAAACATGGCATCGTAAAAAATGCAGCAGAAACCAACATTAGGTCAGAGGGATGCCTTATTAAACCGTATTTGAGAATCGTGACCGAGATCGTGAGTACAGAACGTGCACAGTGAGGTCTGTACACACGACCGAGGTCAAGATTCTCCCATACAGACCGACTATAAAGTCGGTTAATAAGATGTTTATTACATGAAAAAAACAAGAACAATTTAATTCGCTTAATGTAGCTGGTTTGTACTGGCTAACATTTTCCTTGCGAACGGCGATGAGCCGAATTTAATTCTGCCAAAGATTGCTTTTCTTCTTTACTTTTTTTCTCATTAGCTTTTTGGCACTAAATATTGTTACATGTTCAATGATTTTGCATTTTTTCGCTGCAAAAAACATTACCGGTCTAGATTGAAAAATCTAGACCGCTTTGAAGATAGATTTGAGCCAATCAAATTCGTGAAATTGGTAGTTCCCAGTCCTTGTGAGACAGAGCCATGTAATAAATAAAAGTACTAACCGCAGGAGGATTTGAAAAAAGCCCCAACACAAGAGCTTCGCGGCCGCTCGCGCTTTGAAAAAAAAAAAAAAAAAAAAATCGTAGCAAAAAATGAATGACTGTGGACATGTTACCTTATAGTCTAGATACTGGGATAAAAAGGTATAACTTCTTTGTGCTCTTTTTCTCGTTCTTTTCAACAGAGAATTCTTATTACATTTTGTCGTTGAGAATCGTGAATGAAAACTTTACCGATGAGCTCAAAGATAAATCTTCAAGTGAATTCAAAGCTTTGGATGCAAAGATCACAACAGAGGTTAGTTATCGTCTTTTTTCTCGTATTGTATTGGGTTTAGAAGTAGTCTAAGAACTAAGGTGTAGAGATGCTAAGATGATAATATATTTGCGATAAAAGAAATTTGCATAAGCCATGAGGCTTGCTGGAAAAAAATGGCGTTTGAAGAAAGGTCCAAAGATCTTCACGAATCACAGGTCAAAGATATTCACAAATTCTTGGGTTACGGATCGAACGAGAAACCACAACGGTGAAGTTTTCACCTTAAAGTTTTGAATTTGAACGCTATTTTACGTATTTAACTATAACAACGTCGTCTCAGACCATGTTGTAAGCGTTTTAAAAATGGCGGAGAAAAAGAGACCTGCAATGTAGCTATGGACATTTCAAGCAAGATGACGTAATGTTGCTTTCTTTTCACAGATTTCAACCTCGTATGGGAAGCAACCATGGTATAATAACGCTACGGTGCTTTATTTCAGGTAATCAGTTGTTAAACCTTCATAGGAGAATTTATTTATTGAGTATTGAAACGGATTAAATAGCCAAAACATGCCTGTCATTATATAGTAAGTTACAAGACTAGTGCGTTTGTTGAAGTGAGCCAATCGTTGCAGCGGCATCTAGTGACATAAACCAATCACCAATCAGAATTTTAAGCAAACTGAATGTAACCGAGATGGGCGAACAGTTAACGTGTGACAAGCGCGGGAAATGTGTGGGCGGGAAAAGATGTGACGGGCTACAAGGACGAGAAAACATATGACATGCGACAAGCGCGGGAAACCATGTGACGTGCGTTTTCACGGGAGAGGGAACGCATGAAAAGACAGACAAGTGCTGAAAAACATTAGCCTGTGAAGTGAGTAAGTTACGGTACATTTGAGTAAACAGCTGTAATCGGTCTTGCCTAAGAGCAGCTTTAAAAAGCTACTTAGTTTAACCAATTAGTTATTTTCGCAAAGCCCTGCAAATGCAAAACCCGAGTAAATTACATCTTACTTTGAAAAAGTCATTAGAGCACCCACCAGTATAGTGCTCATTAGACATGCTTTTGGTGTGACAGTCACGCAATTTATCATGTGCAAGCAGACAAATTGGCTGAGTAGTAAGCCAAAACAATCACTGCCTAAGACGATGCTATGTTTAAATTTCTCAGGCCTGGGAGTGTTCAAGCAGAAATTCAGTTAGAGACAGCAAGTCCCAATATGAGCGTTGTCCTCCAAGTAGTGTCTTCGATGGATAATCTGGGCAACTTCTCTTTGGATCGAAATGTAACTGCAATACGAAGAGAGCCAGGTAATGTTCCAACGACGATACCCGACATACAGCATTCGGCATGCGGACACGTACACTGATTTTGAAAAAAATATCCTGTAAGCATATTTGTACAAAAAAAACAGACAATCGTACACTCGATCACTGCTGCAAAATGTCTCGCACATCTAGTGAATCAAAAAAAGGATGTCACAGAAAAAAAAATGGCAGACTTATACAAATCCTCAGAAAAAATTTCCACTGTGCATGAAAGGGTTAAAAAAAAACATGCCTATATCAGATCACCCCCCCCCCCCGCACCCACCATCCCCCCTCACCCTCAAACGTCAAATGGTTGACCCCTTAAAGCCCGCCTTCTGTTATAGTATATTGTTTACTGTTTTTAGGAATTATCAACCCTTCTTACAAGAAGAGTATTACTTTCTCTTTAGAAATTCAAGGTGTAATTCTGAATGCATCTCGTTTACTGCTGAACGTTACTGACAAATTTGCCATAAGCTGCACTGTGATTGGTGGACCGGACGACCTGACTATCACGTGGCTCAAAGCGGGTAAAGAGATTGGTCTGAGCCATCGCACAAAAGTCGAGACACAAGTTCGTCGTTCTCGATTGAGCGTCAGAAACGTGACGGTGGAAGACGAGGGCGCCTACATCTGTCAAGCAAAGTACGCAATTAGAAGTTTACAAAATCGAGAGTTTTTCATCGCATTTCCAAACAAACTAAAGTTCGAGACAAAAGTCCTTGGGACATCTTAACAAGACCGAATGAAACGTCTTGGCGACACTTCTTTCAAACAGTATTGGTTAAATTCGAACAGATTTCCCAACACCATTGCCTGTTCGTCCCTCAAAAAATGTTGCAAACTAGAGTTGATGACTTTTTTTTCCAATACACTGAAAATAGAGGAAAGAGAGAAATGAAGAAATGTAGCGATTAGTTCTTACTCTTTGGAAACATAAGGTGATGCCCAAGATTTTTGTTTCCTATTGTAGCTCATTTTAGTGTTCGGAAATGTGATTAAACAATGTCTGACATCTTTGATATTTTAGCAGAAAACCACGTGAAAGTAAAAAAAGATCTGGATCCATTTCCTAGTTAGTCAGCACTTGCATTCTCAGTTTGCTTTGTAAACTTTTGTTTTAGTAAAGGAAATCAGAACAGCACAGCAAGCATATTTATTGAAGTAGTCCCTGTCCTTGAAATCAAGCCTCGATCTGTCACCAAGCGAGTGGGTAAGTCTGTTTGCGATACCCGTTTAACACTTTTGTTATGTTGTTCAGTCGCAATAACAGGGTGTTGCCTCTAACTACGGCAGTATTTAGAGACAACAGATGTACGAATCACGCGCATCATGCATGTTAATATAAAAAAGACTTCCTCCTCCTCGTCCTCCTCTTCCTCCTCCTTCTCCTCCTTCTCCTCCTCCTCCTCCTCCTCCTCTTCATCCTCTTCATCATCATCATCATCATCATTATCATCGTCATCATCATCGTCATCATCATCATCATCATCATCATCATCGTCACCGTTATAGTCATCGTCATCAACATTATGATCAATTTTATTTGCCACACTAAAAAAAACTACCTATTTCACCGTTGGCCAACAACTAAAACCTTCTCAAAACAACTAGTATTTTAATAATACTGCTACCGTAAATACTCGCTTCTGAGTGGTTGGAAGCTGAACAATTTATCCCAAATTGTATCGATAACTGAACAATTAAATTTTACTTGTATCGGTCGCATTTGATCGGATAAATTCAGGTTTTCCATTAACGACAAACGAAGATCGAAAAGGTTCTCGGAGATTTCTACACCGAATTAAAGTAGTTGCAGAAAAAAGACAGCATCTGCGAGCCAGAGTCCCGAGGACTACGGGGCGCATTTTCAATTTTGCTGTAAGAGGAAGGCAAGAAAACTTCAACTTTCGCAATGAACACTTAAAGTCTGCAAAAAATGAAAATGGCCGCGCGTATGTCATGTTTGCCGAGTCAAATCCCACAACGATGAGAATATCTCCTATATAAAGCTTCAAGGAAGGATGATCGTTCCAGGAATGGTGGCGACTAGTGAGAAAAATGTCCAGCTGGCGTTTCTGAACGACCAAGCAAAGCAATTAAAGTCCATGGTTTGAAAATCTTAAAAACTCACAAACCTTGTTGACGAACTCTTTGAACTACGGTAGTCTTCCCACTTCAACCACCAACTTCACTTGTGTTTGCACGGTTATCCTCAGTTTTCCCCGTTGAACTCGTCCTTGTATCTTGTAGCTCCGTGTCATAGTTTAAATCAAGGCTGTAAACGTTTCTTAACACTTTTTCACGCAAGTTGTCAATAAAACAAAACGCTTTTTGATACCGTCTCGACTGGTTACGACGTGCATTTTCTTTCCTGTACATCTTGATTATTCATCAAAATTTCGCTCATGCGTTCAGAATTTTGACAGCTTCAAAGCCAATGAAATTAAACTTAATGTTCCAAACTTGGAAATTGCTCGTCTGTGTGGCTCGTTTTTGAAAGAAAGTATTATCGTTTGGAGAACTTTGGAGAAAATTGTTGAGAAAATTAAAGTGACAAAACTAACATAGTTTATCACACCGTTGCTTCATTCTAGCAACCCTCTATAGCAAAACGACGGCAGCCAGAAGCTTGTATTTACGGTTGCCGTATTATTAAAAGGAAATAGGTGTTCTTTCTCGAAACAATTAGGGATTAATTGCACTTGTGAACAGATCGGACTTTTTCTAATTTCCACTCGTGGCTGCGGCAGCCACTCGTGGAAATTACTAAAAAGTCCGATCTGTTCACGCGTACAATTAATCCCTGTTGTTTCTCGAACAGGGCGATTTCCTATACTAAGCATGTACTGCTGATTAAGTTTTGAACCAAAGTATGGCCGCCAAGGCAAAGAACTTGACGAAAAGCCTGGTACTTATAACGCAACACGAGAGGGTACAACCTCAGTCGTCTTGTAAAACAACTAGCTGAAAGTTAATAAACGAATTTCGATAAATTAGAATTCAGTCTAAAACAATGGACTTCAATTCGCGGCTTTCACGTGACGTCAGAAAAATCTAAAATTAAAAATTTTGAGTTTTCATCCTCATCAAGTAAAATGCATTTTTAGACAAATATCTGCTGACTTGTCTTTAGCTCGGTAGACTACTTTGTTTTGAAAATAAATGTAGAACACTGAGTTTTTCCACAATGCGTGACATCGGCATTGTTTCTGGGTAACATGTTACGTGCCCGAAAATATCGACTCGCCTTATGTGTTCGAGTTCTGAGTAACAAGTATGTTGAGAGAAGTGCTTATGCGATTGTTTTGAGAGAGCCAAAGTAAACTCCAGATGTTTCCACTGGTTACCGGCCGCCATGTTGGAGTCCCTCAGACGGGCTCCAACATGGCGTCCCCATAATAAGCACTATAATAATTTTAGTGATACCCTTTGCCGAATAATTCGAGTTTGGAATATCGTACATCCCCGAAACTTTAGCACGTTGTAAGCGATTTTATTTTTCACTTGCGTGATAATTAAGCTTGCTTGCGTGACGTGAAAACCACCAATACGAGGTTCTGGAGGATAAATACAGAGTTTGTGGGAGTTTATTCCCCAGGGCGTGCTGAGGTCTTATTGTGTTAGGCTGAAGTTTTAATACGTCGAAATTGGTCTATTCTCATTAAAATATTTAAGGTGAGAAAGCAACGTTTACCTGTGGCGTGGTCAGCGGCTCTAGGAAAGGAGCAGGCGTCTTTGTAGTAGAAGTGACTAACAAAGGAAATGAAGTACCTCATCAGGGACTGAACTACACAGCAGCGAATCTGCAAATTCCTGGGGGAGGGGAGAGTTACGTGAGGAAATTTGTCTGCGAGATGTCGTTTCAACAAGATGTGTTGTCGAGAAGCGAGGTGGCTGAGTTGATCATTATCAAACCAGGTGAGATCATTTAATTACAAAAGAAAGTCGTTTTGTAATAGAATACAACCTTCCGAAGTAAATTGAAGGGGGAGAAAGGAATTGTTACTAAAATACACCCTTTATAAGACACGCGCAACAACTAGTAACGATATTAAGAGAAAATGAAAAAAAAAAGAAAGAAAAGAAAGAATACAGATTTGAACCCACACGGTCTTCTAAATCCTACATTTTCGTTCCCAGGGCCTTTCGAATGTTCTCGACATGTGAAGCATTTGACTCTCTTAAAGGGGCTACGTCAAAGTATTCTGAGTTTTTTCTTACCATCGACATTAAATTGAAGGAAACCTGAAAATAATACTTTAGAAAGATAGGAAACACTAAAGAGAGTAATAAACCATAAAGGAACAAGGATGGTTAAGGGTGAGGAAGATTGACACGGATTAGCAACAGCGAAATTGAAAAATTTAGGCTAAATTTTTCAAACCGTTTAGCCGTGACGCAGCTACTTTAAACATGGATAACCGTACGTGAAGGCGTTTCTCCTGTCCTGATAACTTGTGATATCAAGTCACTTACATGATATGGCTACGACATCATGGTCACTAGCCGAATTTGGTTTTGGTAAATACCTAATTGTACGTTTTTGGTACCCTTCGACGGCACATCAGGGTCATTTGCTCTCGCCATAGGTATTTACACAGATTTATAGTAAATACAAAACATGGCTTGACGAAACTCGCCTGATATACCGCCGAAGCGTACCAAAAAGGTACGATTAAGTATTAATGTTCACCTGCAATATTTCACGACTTACCATATCATTATTGACATTTTCCAGGGGCACCAAAGTGTCCAGAGGAGCTGGTGGATGGCGTGCTGTGGTCAGGCACGGCTGCTGGAGGAACGGATGTAAAACCGTGTCCAAATGGAGCCAGGGGTAAGTCGAAGAAGATGCCCTTCTAGTTTTATATGTACGCGCTATCGCTACACAGCAAGCTCGCTCATATTCATTCGAAAAAAATGGCTTCACATTTACAAGATTGTTGTATGGGACTAGTATTTTAAGATAAATGCTTTCTTGCCTGAGCGATAAAAACAATATCATACATTTTGTAACCTGTTTCAGTCTTGTATTACTTTTTGGTTTCCTAAGCTCTTTATATTATTATCTTTTCTGCCAATTTTAAATCACTTTGTACATCAAAATGATATTCCTAGCGTGACATATTGTCTAAAAAGCGTAAAACAGCTTAGCAAAATTTGGTCACAAAAGAGAGAGATATCCTCTTTAAGACTCGAACAGAAACTTCATTGGAGTGGACTCCTCGTCTTAACTGGTTATATTGTTCTAAATTTTTTATAGGAACCGTTTCACGTGATTGTTCTACGGAGGTAACGTGGAAAGACACCAACTTCGTAGGCTGTAGCTCATCTGAATTTATAGCACTGGGGGAAGAGGTGAGTATTTATTGCAATATCTCAGTTTTATGTTGATAAGAGCCTCGCATGATTTAAGACCCACATGGAAAGTTTAAAAGTTGACGAGTCTTCACTAGATCAGTGCAGTGGAGCGGTTTTGAAATCAGGGTCATAAAACCAAAACCAAACCATTAACTTATAGTGATCAGACTACTCAAACCGCAGTAAAACCAAAACCTGGTCGAACACGTTCCACACTCATCAGAAAACCGCTCTATCGTGGGTACCAATTACAGACGAGAACACAAGGTTCATTTTAAGCGATATTGTGAACAGTGTTTCGCGGTGTAAATCATACGAAGC
>JAHPZR010008552.1:0-2500 GCA_019787425.1 Platygyra sinensis
TTAAAAGAAAATAACATCAGCCCATTTTCAGGGCCGTTCCGGGGGGCCGTTATATTTGCTTCTCCTCGTCTTGCATAGGCAGGGTTTTGTACCGAGCGATTTTCCTGTTCCCCCAGAACCATATTTCAAATGATTTCCTAATAAGACTTCATTTTGCTCAGCAAGTTTAATTATGATATCTTATGCTATGCCTCAAATCCTCAATCAGGTATATAGTGTTGTTCATTTCGTGCCTCTTAAGTTCAGAAGCGATTAGAAAGATGGTAAAAATTGCATTTCCGTCACGAAAGATAGTCGCTACTGGTAGTTTGCTCTGTAACCGGCGTGTGCATTATATTACATTCTGTGTTAATCTCGTTTTTATCCGCTCAGTTTAATATGAGACGACTCTTCTTATATATAATGCTCAGAGCAACGTTGCTGCGTGTAAAAGCATTACGACCTTTTTTCTTATAACGCTACTATCGAAGACGTGATATATAGGAATGTAAACAGAACAATATTTAACAATTATTCTTTGAAATCGAGGTAAATATTCTGCCACTATTCACCGAGATTGAAAAGAATAATTGTTTTAGTATATACACAGGAAGTGATCTCAACAACATTTTCAGAAGGAAACCATTAAAAGTCGATTTAATTGACCTCTCAATTCATGCGTGGAAAACGTGCCATTTTGTTTTTGTTTGGCTTACGCATTATTCACTCGGTAGGGGGTGAACAATGCTCATTAGCCAGAGATAGCGAACCAATCAGATTGCTTAAAACACCAAGATCACTGAGTGTGTATATACTGATAACAATTATTCAATGGATTTATTTCAATGCAGTTTCAGTTTTCCTATTTCCCAGTAGACCACACATCGGCCGAAAACTTATTTCGCTATATTCAAAACAGATTGTTTTTTAATATCAACGCGTTTGAGCGAATAATTATCTTTGTTTGTTTGTCCTCGACGTAAGGCACATTTCTTTAAACTGCATGTTTTGACCTATGTTGACTTAAGGCACATGTTGATCACTAGGTGTGCATGCTTGTATCATGTGATACATATTCAGTTACGATGGGATGGATATTCGTGTCTGATGCCTGAGGCAGCTCTCGATCTCACTTGAATGGCTTGATTTGCTCTGAGAGAACAATAAAACAAACAACAGAAACCCAGCACCAAAGCACCCACTGCTCCTTCATTACGACAAATAAAAGCCACACTTTACGGTGTATTCAGTTAACCTTGATTTTAAATCATCGCGGCCTTCAACCAGGGTTCCTTTACTTTCACGTAGCGTTGTTCAGTGCAACTCTGGTAAAACTTGCTGACATGCAGCGGCAGAACTATATCCGATCAGCGATATTTGTTTAAACATGTGAACAAGGCAAAGTCCAGTCAATGACGGTGCCAGTTTGTTCGTTGAATCGGAATTTTAGCGGATCTGTTTTGGCGTGTTGCAGTATCGCTAGGTTTACCGTTTATTACTGTGCTTGTCATGTCTCAAGCCTTGTAATGAGAATTCGTAGAGATTCCTTCAGAGTACCCTATTTTGGGGCTGTGTATTTACTGGTTTTCTTTACAATGAAGTTAATACAACATTTACAACATGGACTATACAACAAAAAGAGCAAACCTTAAAGTGCACGAAAAAAGTTCAAGGCTGTAATTAGTTAGTTTCATTTGCAAGATGAAACGTACTTGTACAAGTAATCGTATGAATGCAAATGGAATAATGATCTTCTCTATACGAGTGATGTTTGAAGATTCGCGCTACAGGCAAGTGTAATTTGAAAGAATATTCAAATATTCATGCGATTGCTTATTAAGTAGATGACCGTGAAAATTAATGTCAATATTTTGAGTCATTTTGGCCCCGTTCAGAATTGTCTTGAATTGAAGGACACCTGACAATGTTAGTTTACTAAGATAGAAAAACATTGAAGAGAAAAGTAAACCTTAAGGATGGAGAAGGTTAACATGGAATACAATTTAACGACGAATTTGGAATAAATAAATCAATCAATCAATAAGGGAAGTGGTCAAAACTACTATACTCGAACAGGACCCACCAAACCACAAAATAGTTGGTGGTGTCTACCTGCACCCCCCTTGCTTAACGTCAAAAGATGGTGTCTTTATTGCATAGCCACCCCTCTATCCAGCAGTAAAAAAATACAGTGAGATTCAAACCTCACTTTTCTTATTTGTCTAGTAATGCCCACTCTTGCTAGCTGAATATACCTGTGTCAACTCAAATTTAAAAGCCAATAAAATGTTGTCGGTAATGTTCAAAGTTGGGTGGTGTTTTTGACAACCCCCCCTCCTACCCGAAAGGTGGGTCCTGTTCGAGTACAGTAGTTTTGACCAGTTCCCTAAATACAACCTTTATTTACCCTCGACAGTGTTTATAGCACGAGTACTAGTGGGACCGAGCAAATAACTGAAACAAAGAATTCAAATTGTACATAACATTGTTAAGAATCCCAACTGGCGATTTTGTTCATCTT
>JAHPZR010008552.1:15000-30000 GCA_019787425.1 Platygyra sinensis
TCTTAGGCTTAGGCATAAAGAGGCTATTTCGTGAATGTGAGTTAATTACTATATATCTTCCTATTGAGCCACAATGACTCAAGCGAGTGGTTCGTGTATATATATGCGAAAACAAAATGGCCATTTTCTTGTGATTTAACATGACCTAAAGAATCACATGGCAAACCAAAGTACATTAAATGATGACGAGAATTTTGAATGATAACTAAAATTATGTCGGTACAGAGCGTATGCACTCGCTTGTCTAGCAGCCATGCAAATTTATTGGAACAAAAAAAGTGTTTACGTAAGAAAAGAGTTGAACTACCACAGAATTGGTTTGGTACACCAACATGGCCGCTGTTTCATTGTTTTGGAACACCAATATGGCGGCCACGACGTCATGTGCATACGCTCTATACGCCACGTTCAATATATCAATATTCTAACGAGGCTTCGAGGCTCACAGGCCAAAGTTGCAACTTTTTAAAGTTTCTTTTGTCCCTCAATTCCCAAGGGGACTTGGATACAAAGAAGATCGACAACCTCAGACATAGAAGTTTGTTCTGAAAGCCTCGGAACCATATGGATGCATGTATTGTTAGAATCGACTGATATATCAGACAACTCAACCATATATTTAGGCTATTTTCGATTTATTAAAATTCTGAGCTGACTCCGAGGCTTTTTTAAATTTCTAATTCGTATTACGATATTGTAATTTTAACTACAGGTGGAATAGTTTTAATTTTTAACTTTTTATTTCAAATATCTTAAAGCACCATTGAGCTCTGAAAATGACCTCAATGTAATTAAATTCATGTATTATCATCATCTTATCATTATTATTATTCCCTCAAGCCTCAGAGCCAAGAGAGAATTTTAATCGTGCTATCGTAGTAACATAGAATCGTGATAAAGCTGTCAAATTGTTCCCTATTTGGAAAAGAAAATGCGGAAGTGCTTGTTCAAGGCCTATCAACTTTCACTTAAATTCCATTTTGACCGTTTAATTTAAGGCCGATCCTCGGGCATGTCGGGAAAAGTTTAAATATATGAACAGGGTATATATTGATAACTGGTCAAAGTTACTGGACCAAATAACACCGCAAGCTAGTTCCAATCCCATACCCAGAAAACGAATAATACCTTTAATTTAGCCCATAGGCGTACGGGCACCCTCGGACTTGGGGGGGGGGGGGGGGCGGTGGCCTTATTGCCCGAAAAATTACAAAATGCCCGAAAGTGTCAGTTGTATATACGTACTCAAATCGCAGTAAAAACAAAAGCGTTCTCAATTCTAATGAAACTGTTATCATTACGGAAACACAGCCGAATTCCGATTTTTTGGAACATCCAAGGGAACTGATGAAAATTGCTTTTAAAAATCGGACAGGTCGTGAAATTATGGCGTTTGACTGAGGAGAGGGAAACGACTATTGGTTCGAGTTATCGGGAGGATCGAAAAAATGAGGGTTAGAGAAATCATGAGTCCGCTGTAGTTATTTTGAAACATTGCATACTCCTAGCCTATGATTCGACAGCCTGGTAAAATCAGAAACTTATAAAAGAAACAGTTAATTGTTCCTCGTGCGAGAAGTTCAGGAAAATTTTAACCCGGCACTTTGCGGAGCCATTCAAAAGGGCTCTTTTCAGAGCCACCACAAAGACATAAGTCTTGGCAGGAGCCCATCTTGGTCGTCCTTTGCTTTCATCCTTTTGTCACTAATGGAAATAACATCATGGATTCCCACGGTACACATTTAATAGGCATATGGCTTTTCCAAAACAGAATACCTGCAATTGTGGATCCTTAGATCATTTGACCTTAACTCCGATTTGACAAGACAAACGCTAGTGAAAGTAACCTACAAGCCAGGCCTTGAGTACCTTTTAGAATGCTTTCTCCTTAGTACTTTTGCCCGAATCATCAGCGTTTTGCCCGAAAAATCTCAAAATTTTCTGCGACTGGGGGGGCTGCAGCCCCCTCCCCACCCCCCCGGCTCGTACGCCTATGATTTAGCCTCCATCTCAAAGCGAGCTTTCTAAGAAAATGAGGTTTTATTCACATGCAGATTAGTCGCTGGGGTGATGTCCATAATCGTTGTTGCGTGAAAAATTCGTATTCGATGATTGATCGACATAACTGACGGTGACCAGTCTCTGTTTACGAACTTTAGACAAGTCTGAAACACTGAAACAGCCAGGCCTAATCGATCGGTTTAATGGATTTCAAACTTTTTCTAGCTGCGCGTGCATTTTTCTCGCCTTTGTATACGCCACAATGCGAAACACTCCGGCGGAATAAGAAAGTGAAATGATTTGGCAAGATGTCACCTCTGCTGAATGAGTTATTTTGCCGAGTAACTGTTACGCAAAGCTGATAAAAGCCAAAAAGAAAGAAGGAGCGGATTCAAGGTAACTGTATTATTATGGGAATGACGGCTGAATTTGTTTTCTTCGCGTTCAACATAACGATCAATATCAAAATGCTTCACTCTCGTTAAGTCGCTTAGCAGCTTACAGGAAACGAGTTTCAGCATTCAGAAACTAACACAAACAAGTAATATGTAACCGGTAAGATCTTCCGTTTGCTCGTCAGTTTCTTTCGTTTTTGAAATATTTTCCGCGAAGAACGTGTACAGTTTGTGACCGTTTCTGAACAACTCGCTTTGACTTTTCAGCTTGCAGTCACTGCTTACGAATTTTAGACAAGTCTTAAGCCCTGGTCAAACGGTCCGGCAAGTAGTCGCAAGCTGAATTTGCGTAGAGCGTTGGGCGGCCAAACGGACTCGCAAGTTTCCTCGCAAGTACACGCAAATCGCCGCAGACTATCCTCTATTCCATATTGGCTAATCATAGGTTTAATAATGGCCGTCACTCAACTTGCGTTGACTTGGGTTGGGTGGCCAAACGGTGAAAACGTTGCTTTGACTTGCGTTCAAATTTGATCTCGACCAACGTGAGCTCATGTCATCGCAAGTCAACGCAAGTGCACGCAATGCCTGACCAAACGGAGTCGCAAGTAGACAGCCAGACCTAATCGATGTCACTTCTGCTGAGTCTGAATGTGAATGAGTTATTTTGCCGAGTAACAGTTACGCAAAGCTGATAAAAGCGAAAAACGAAAGAAGAAGCGGATTAGAAAAGATAAGTCAGTGTATTCAATACACTTACCTTTTCTACTGGGAATGACGGCTGAAGTTGTTTTCTTCGCGCTCAACAATACGATCAATATCAAAATGCTTCACTTAGCAGCTTACAGGAAACGAGTTTCAGCATTCAGAAACTGACACCAAAAAGTGATGTGTAACCAGTAAGTTCTTCCGTTCGCTCGTCAGTTTCTTTCACTTTTGAAATATTTTCCGCGAAGAACGTGTGCGGTTTGTAGCCGTTTCTGAACAACTCCCTTTGACTTTTCAGTTTCAGCGTATCTGGTCTGGTCCTATCAAGCGCTGTCAGGAGGTAGTAAAAATCCGCTGAAAAGGAAGTCCCACGTAGGATTGCTATTATTTACTAATTAGTGCATGTATGGATAGCATATCTCAACAAAAGGGCGCTCAGGATTGTTCTGGATCAGGGGCACCCGACGATCAAATTAAGCAAAAAAGCCTCTGAGGGATATTTCTGGGCTCCTTGTAATGTTTAAAGACTGTTTAAAGAGTTGTTTTAATCAGCTAGCATATCTCAACAAAAGGGCGCTCAGGATTGTTCTGGATCAGGGGCACCCGACGATCAAATTAAGCAAGCCTCTGAGGGATATTTCTGGGCTCCTTGTAATGTTTAAAGACTGTTTAAAGAGTTGTTTTAATCAGCTAGAAAAATTTGATCTGTTCGGATTTCTTAGCTAAAGATTGAAGTGCCCGAAAATTTTAGGGAATGAACTCTTCATTTCAGAACTTCTCTGCGAACTTTTTTCTTACCCGAAAATGCTAGGCGACCTTTTTTAGAGCCAGAAATTTCAAAAATATCCCTTCCGAAAATCTAAGGGACTGTTTTTCCCTGCATTTCTCTGGTTGCGAATCTTTTAGGTGATGTTTTAGTAAGAAATCAGTAGCTTTTTGGCAATGCATTATCCGAAAGTCTTAGAACGGGTAGACTCTCCCGAACAGATATTTCATCGAAGTTTCTCGTTGGGTGCCCCTGCTGGATGAGAAGTCTCTGCACTACTAGGAGCTACTAAGCAAATTTAATTCTAGTGATCTGTATTATATTAGGTGCCAAGATATGATGAAAAGTCTTTAAGACAATTCAGTTTGAAACGATGCCGAAGTACATACGTGGTCTTTTTCAAATAAGGAATACTGAACGCAACCTTCGAGGATCAAGGAAACTTATTGTCCCATACGTCAATACAACCATTTATGGTCTTCACTCCTTCAGCTATACTTCTGCAAACATGTGGAACAAACTAACAGAGGACCTGAGGTCAATAATGTCCTTTAATGAGTTCAGGACAAAAATATGCCAAATTTCGTTCGAACACCAATGCATGCAATTGTTATTTATGTAAACAATATTTTAATGTACTATATATAATATATGGTTTTTATTTGCTTTATTTATTTATTTCACGGAGAAAATAGCTATCCTTAGCTACTCTTGTAACTCCGAGGTGAAATAAAGGTGATGTATGTATATGGTGTGCAAAATTGATGTTTCAGAACTGAACGTTTTCGTAACGGTCCAGCCTATGAATGCAGACTTATTTTTACGTGTTGCCGCATACTAAAACAACAGGCAAATAAACCCCTTATGAGGTCAGTGTATACTAACAGACAAGGGCCATGCATATATAAATAATTTTTATCATTTAAAAAATCACAAGTAATTAGGAAAAAGAAACGAACTGTACAAACAAGAGAGAGAAATGTCAAATCGTTAAACCTCAGAAACGATATTTCGAAACCTTCTCGCATATTCCGGGCTAACCTGCGGTCAGACCCTCCCTTCCTTTCCAAAACAAACGCCTGATCGAGCCTACACTAGGCTGGAGGAAATTCAGTGAAAACGGAAGTTTCACTCTGAAGGTGCATCAAATGCTTGCCGTCCACACTACGCCGAATTAGTGTGAAGGTCAGGTCTTAAAGCTGCGTTTTCAGTCTCTTTCAATCCCTCTAGCGTAGTGCCGGCGGATGCTGCATCAATAGCCCTTTTCACGATTAACTTTGCTCATTTGCATTACAATAAAATCTAGCATGTATGCGAGGGAATTTTGGGCTATTTTGTATTTTTAGCCCGAAATTGCCTCGCATCCACGTTGTATAACATTGTAATGCAAATGAGAAAAATTAACCGCGAAAAGGGCTATTGGCCACGTTCGATATATCAATATTCTAACATGGTTCCGAGGCTTTCAGGGCAAACTTCTATGTTTGATCGTGTCTTCTTTGTATCAAAGTCTCTATTGGGAATTGAGAGACAAAAGAAACGTCTCGAAGCCATATTAGAATATTGATCGAACGAGGCCTATTTCCCTTCCTATTCTACTCTGAAGTGCTATATATTTTTCTGAAAGCTAACGTGAATGAATCCATACCCTGCGAGACAGATCTCAGTAAAGATTCCCTTCTCTTTCAATTCCGTTACCATATCACATAGCCAATCACTACATACGGCCAAGTGTTATTTAGCAGGTGTCGAGTCGAGTGTTGGAAACTGATTGTCAATCACAATCCAAGTTAGGTTTATAAACAAGCAGCAGTAGTGTTTCAGGTTTCCAAGACACGACTCGAGGGAGAGTGGTTTAAGAAGCAATATAACGACTCCAAAAACATTTCATTACAAAGCCTCTCCCTACAAAGTTCTTACAAATTTCGCTCTTACAACTGCGACAAAGGTAAAATTAGTACACAGCAAAAGCAAATTCTCATATTTTCTGTTTTCGGAGGACTGAAAACCACTCTTGTCATCAAAAGGTTTTCGAAACCTTGAAATTCTGAGAACGCGGAAGATTTAAAAGACGGAAATTGTGAAACAGTGTCATGTGAATTGAACTCTAGTTTTCGACGAGGAAGTGATATAGAATTTCTTGGAGCGGATAACAACGAGGAAACACGCAAGCCCTTTCAGTTAAGCCAAGTAGGTGGTTTCAGCCAACCCGAGCTGAAACTAACATAAGGTTTGGGCATTGTCCTCACAATTATTTTTTACTCTGATAAGATATTAACAAATTTACTACTGACCAACGGTGTTCCTTGTTTTCTTTAACACCATTCATAAAAGTTTACCTGATTGTAAAGGCCTGTGAATTTCCTTGTTTTGAAGATTTTGTTTGTTCTCTTTGTTTCACGTCACTAGTTGCACTCTGAATCCAGAGGTTTTCTCTTTTTTTCTTTTCAATCAAATCATTGTCAGCCGCAAAGGCTCAAGCGACGAGCGAGGAAACGTCTGGTACCAGTAAACAAGATTTCCCGCCCTGCGTGTAAACGTCGTCTTCTCGAGAACTATTTCCTTTTGATTCTTTTGTTTTACCATTCAGCGTGAAACAATGAGAACAGCGGAAGACTACACGCACTTCCATGCTGGGATTTAGGTTTCAAGATCTGACACTCGGACGTAAATAAATTTGATTGGCTCGCAAAAGTGCAATACCTAACCTCGTTATCAGGGTCCTCTCTCGTGGAAGGGAGACCCTGGGAACCAGGTTGTACGCTTTGTGCCACCAACTCATGACAAATAACCACATAGGATTCTGGTGATTAGTTTTATCTGCAGTGGCCGTCCAAGAACACTGAGAAGCCTCTGCGGAGATGACAACAGTTTCTGAAATTGTTTTGGGTCTTGTAGCAGCTCTCGTATATCGTAGTCTCCCATGAATGGCTCGATACCCGTTAAGTGAACAATGAAATAAACACCAGAAACAATGCCTCTTACCTTAAAATACTAACAGCTGCTACCAGAATAGAACGAGAGCTACTACACTTCTTATTTTGTTGGAAAATTACGGGAATATTATTCTTCAAGCGCACTTTTCCAATAAAAAACTTTTCTGACGTTTCAGAGAAAGCCTTGGTCGCAGTTGTGTCGCCAGAATCGTTTAACTCACTTTTATACCCTGCTGAAAGAGGTTTTAAATTTTTTATTCCACTGAAGAAAACACACAGAGGCAAAAAAAGGAAAGGACGGAGAGTGAGCACGGGTATCTTCTTTCAATGTCATCGAATGGTGTGACAAAGGTAGATACCTGACCTTCATTCCTTTCGACTTTCCAATAACAGCTTGATACAAGAGAATTATACTAGCTTTCTTTAATAAACTTTGACAAACAAAATCTGTTCAGGAATACAAAGTTTCTTAGTTTACATCGTATTTCTTTCGTTTCGTTTCTAGTCTGGGGTATTTATCAGTGATCTTTTTTTAGTTCGTTAATTCTTTTCACGTTTGTCAAACAGCAATTTCTTATTAATCTGCTATACGTTACGGTCTTATCAATAAATAATTTAAAGTAACAAAAAATGAAAAATACTGCATTGGCAGCGAAATTCAACAACCCGGAACAAACTTCACTTCAGTCGAGGTGCAACAACTTCAGTCCACAGTAGTTAAAACAATAGTTGTGTATCTTTCAACTAAACAAACAAACATACAAACAAACAAACAAACATACAAACAAACAAACAAACGGCTGTTATTTTACAGGGTTCCAGAAACAGAGCAACACTGATCAAACAGCAACATAGAAGACCAATAGAATCAACTGGATACTTAATAACGTCTACCAATGGGAAATGTTCCTTTAGTTTGTTTGAAGACACATTAGTCATGGTCTCTTGTCATAACCCATTTGTGAGCTACGCCAGTACAAATGGATTGTTGGAGCAGTGTTGATGCAATAGGCTCTTGCTTACCAATACACTGGTTCAGACGCTGCCTCGACCACAAAGCGAACAAAATCTGACGAGCCAAGAAAAACCAGTGTGCATCAAGACCTAAGAAGACAGGGACTGTCACATGTTTAGAATATAGAGTCTTGACCGTCATAAATTTGGGTTCCATGTGTAAATAACGATTCAGCTGAGATATAATTTTGTGCACTTGATGTAAGTGGGAAATCTTGTCCAGCTACTTTACAGCATGAAAGAAAACAAAGTGGTCAGACAGGCGGCTAAATAAATTAAGAAAAAGAAAAACAAAAGGAAGGGGAGGAGGAAATCTTTAGATTCCCTCCTTCTTCTTCTTTCTGTCTTTCTTTTTTTGTGAGAAAACGAGATTTAATTATATCGGTGTTCGTCGCTGCTATTCGTCTGTTAGGAAACGACACACCATGGGTTTACCACCTCCTACAATAAAGGGAATAATACATTAGTAAATTACTTATTTAAAAAAATTTTCTGCATGTAGAGAATGTTGCCTTGGTCTCTCTTATGTTAATCAGTGATCGTTTTTTGTGTGGGAGCAGCTAACTGCAGTAAAATGTTGTGAATGAAACAAGACTCAATTCAAGCCACGGTTTTACTAACCCTAACCAGTTTGAGAGTGACAGGGGAAAAACTATTTCTATATCTGAAACTATAAAATAAGGGAATTATGAAGGAGATTCACAATGAGTCAAAAGGGAATGGAACAGAATTTTATGGAAGAAAGTAAATGAAACGTCATGAATACAATTTCCAATGACAGGGCTCAAAGTTAACTTTATAATCCACCTGCAAAGTTTTGTCAGTAAGAATTTTTCCACTAGCAAACTGGTGAGACCGTACCAGACAATTCTTTCCAAATGTTTGGGAGATCTGCATGATTCTAACTCGCAAACGTTTGCTAGATGCTATTTTTCTCACTCACAGATTATCAAAATAACTCGCATTTTGCAAGTTTACGAGCGCTAATTTCGAGCCCTGAATGAGAGGAAGGAAGCAAGGATGCAAGGAAGGAATGGAGAGAGGGAGAAAGGATGGATAAGTGGAATTATTAAAGGAAAGGAGGAAGGGAAAAAAGGGTAGGGGAGAGGAAGAAAGCAAGGGAGGAAAGAGGGAAGGAAGGAAGGAAGGAACTAGGAAGGAAGGAAGGAAAGTAGGAGGGAAGGAAGGAGCACAAGGACAATAGGACTAATGAAAAGATGGATGAGTGGTTGAATGATTGAATGGATGGATGGATGAAAGAATGATCAAGCCAAGTGACAAATGTTTATTTAAACTAACTGTAATTCAATTAGGTTTTTAGTGATAATAATTTACATGTATTGTGAGGGCTTATACTGAGTCTTGGCAAGGCAAAAGTAAAAAAAAATGTTATTTCTACATAGGTTTTGTTTAATACAGTTCGGTGATGACTGACAGGATTCATGTGCAGTTCATGCTGTTTTTACTTTAAGAATCCCAGTTAACAGGAAGCTCACTAAAAATATCAGTCCCATCAGCTGGGCTCAGTCAGAGAAAGGGAAAAACTCAGCTATTCAGAAGACTACAATTGATTCTGGCTTGTTTCTAACTCTGTTGGATGATGTTTCAATACTAAAGTTGGATGATAATGACAATGATGACAATCCAATGTAAAACATAAAAAAACATTACTAACCAGCGTACTCCTCGCCACTAAATGTGTTTATTATCCACTCACAAGCATTCCTGCTTTCCATTCTAAATAAAAACAACAACAATAAAATTCAAAATGGTTTAACCTTTTCATTGATTCCTCTCTCTTCAGTCTCTGAGGCAGTGAGCTTAAGGAAATTATAGCTCTTTCATATTAAAAGTAAAATAATCATTCTAATAATTACAAACAAGGATGTTTCTTGCACTTAAATGGAATGAGGATGTTTATCCGAGTGTTGTGACTGTAAAATGGAAAAACAAACCTGATAAGTGATGTTCCTAAGCTTATTCCTTGTGCGTCTCTTTCAATAACACAAGATAGAACATCACCATACGGCTTAAATAGATCAACAAGATTCTACAAAAACAGGTACTGAGATTAGTATACAACAATATTCTAACTGCTGATGAAATATCATCACAGTTACCAGTGTGTACACAAATTAACCAGTCGCGAAAACAAAGCCAAAAAAGAATTCAAGTTTAAATGGGATGATGATGATGAAACATTTATGTATTAAGTGTCATAAAAGGGATTCTAGTACATGATAGTACTAATTGTGGACACTAAAACAAAGCTATAGTTAAAATAAAAAAATTCAAACACATAACTACTACCATACTGTTGCTGTACATAACCAACTCAGCTATCAAATCAACTGAGTTGGTCACACATTTCTGCAACTTTTTTGCAACACTTGCTCCTGGAGTTGGAATATCTATAGATTGAGGAAGCCATAGTTCAAAAAATATGCTTCATACATCCACTTGCTGCGGGGGACATTGGGGTCTGTGCCCGGGGGGGGGGGGGGGTAATCCCTTATAAGAGCTTAATGGGGATGTGTGGCCAGCCAGGGTATGTTTTTCGGGATTTTTGTCTTAAACTGGGTATCAAACTTGTCATTTTTTGGCTTAATCAGGGTATCGCTTTATCAATTTTTGTCTTAAATGGGATATCTTTTCTTGCACGATAAACAGCAAAATTTTTACAAGCTCTTGTAAATTAATATTGAGTTCCATTGACTTTGGCATTGATACCAGGTTCATTAAATTTCCATTGATTACACAACAAGAGAGCCACACAATTTGTAACTGCAACTTTTAATCTATGTCTTAAACAGGGTATCAAAAATCGGAGTTCTGTCTTAAACAGGGTAAGAAAATCAGGGATATTTGTCTTAAGCAGGGTCAGGGTATGAGGGGCCAGGCCGCACCTCCCCACCCAGGGATATACCCCCTGGGGGTTTGTGATATCATGGGATTGGGCAATTTTTCTTGCAGTCTTTCTGTAGTTTTTTTATATTATTTTCTCTCTGAACCTGCGAGATGTGGTTTTTAGCATTTTGGATGGTATTAGAAATTATCCTCAAAGTCCTCCAACATTTTCCAAGCCTTTTCCAGTTTCCGATTGGACATTCCCAAAGCAACTTAGCTCTCATGGTGATGGATAATTTCAATTTCTTCTGTTGTGACTGGAAAAGTTGTTATATTATGTTAATTATTAGCCAAACATGCCAATGGATGTAAGTATTGAAGTATTGCGGTGTTTGGAGATATTTTTTGCTTTATCATTTGCAGTATTCAGAACCCTTAATATCCCCCTCCTATAATACTGCTATTCTTCTATAAATTAAAAACAACAAAACCACAGAGCCAAGCACCATGGGAGTAGGACACTCTCAGTGGTAAATTCAAAGGTGCTCAAGGAAGAGGCCGGCCTAGAATATTAATAAAGATCGGACCTTTATTGCACAATTGGGAAGATCACAGCAAATATCTTGCTGCAACTTTGGACCTTGTGTTCCTTTTATGAGAGGTGTCTCCTACTGTTCTAAAAGCAAATGTTTATCAACAAACCTGTTCATTAATAGTTGAAGGAAAATTCTCAATAATGATAACATCACTGCCATCAGTTGACGAAAACAAATCTTCCTGTAAAATTAGACAGATCACATTTAAGAGACATACATGTAAGATACAACATCTGTAGATGGGGGCATGACTAAGTAGTTTAAGGTGACAGGTTTGGAATCTGGAGATCTCTGTTCAAGTATCCCATTCTGCTACCAACCACAGTTTCTTCTTGATTTTAGAGTCCTTAACTGTGCAGGACATGTGGTGGCCCCATGGTTAGTTCACTTCTTCTCGGATCAAGCAGTCCAGGTTTGAACCCTGGCTGGGAACATCGTGTTGTGTTCCTGGGCAAGACAATTAACTCTCAGTGCCTCTCTCCACCCAGGTGTATAAATGGGCACCTGCTAACTTAATGCTAGGGGTAACCTTGGGATGGACTAGGATCCCATCCAGGGGGGAATAGAAATACTACTGGTCGCTTCATGCTACAGACACTGAGATAAGCTCCTTCCTGATGGGCCACATGGTTTGTATGCAGACTTTACCTAACTGTGCTGTACAAATAACTAACTCGCCAGCCTCACACAAGTTACTGTTTTAACAAGATTCTGTTATATTCTTCAACAATTGTTTGTTTATCTACCATCCTCTGTCAGCACAGCAGTGCCAGAAAATACTCTGACCCTTATTAAATAGTTCATTACTTTAAAAATTTTCATCATCAGGAAGATAGTTCAACCAAGCCAACCATTTATCAGGGTGGTCAATTTATCAATAACTGAACTGGGCTTATGCTCGTGAAGTAAAACTAACCATGATGCAGGCTGCCATCGAGTTTCAATTCAATCCCACCAAAACAAACTTACTGCTTTGTACTAGGCTATGTCAATACAAGCAAGTTCACTCAAAACATTTACGGTTTGGTGAAGCATACTCAGTTGTAGCAGCTCTGTAGCTGACAGCAGCTCTGAACTAGTGTGATCATGGATTTCAAAATATCAATACTTGCCTGCATTCTTTTTGCAACGACCGATGAAGTTGAATTAGGAACTGGTTCATCTAGTGATAATTTTGCAGTTGTCTGTGATGTACAGCATTTACTTGATTTTGACTTAGTCTGATCTTTCACCCATTTGGCTGATGGGGGATTTGGATTGGTTGCTGACAATGGAGGAAACGACTCCAGTTGCTGAAGGAGAAAGAAACATTGTCACTGAAACCTGTGGCTAGGACATTATTCCTACTTCAAAATGCTTAAGCCACTATTCTTTTAAAGATGCCTGCTTGAAAGAAACAGTTCATTATTATGGATTAAATCAATCTATTTAGGGCCACCTGTTTAGTATTTATTTTTTGGTACAAAACTCACAAGATGCTCTGATGTATGAAATAGGTTTTCGCTCCTGGTGCACTTTCCAGATTCAACCAAAGATTCTGGAAATTTCAAAAAATACCTGAAAATTGTCAAATTTCTGAAATGCAAACTATTCAACTTAAAATACCAGAAATTTTGGGAGGAAAACTAAATGGAATGGAAATTTCTGGTCAAAAATTTGTGAAATTTGCATATTCATCACAAGGCTGTCCACTTTCTGCAAATTCTGAAAGACACTGTGATATTCGCCACTAAAAATGTCAGAAAATTCAAACCAGAATTTTTGGTGGAATGGAAAGTGCTCCCAATCACCCTAAATAAAACAGAAATCAGTATATTGCATCCCTGGCATCCCTTAGCAAGACTTCAAAAAACATTCCTGTCTATTTTGTATGACAGCACCCAGGAGATAGACAACACCAATGACACTCATTGCTATACCCCAAAATATAAATCAATAAATACATCAGCACGACTTGGAGGGAATTAAAGAATACTCAAAACCTGGTTCATGATATCAAAATGAGTTAGAACTTTTTGTCCATAAGAAGGAGGTGTAAAATGAATAGATAGTGAGTAGCATAGCCAATCAGAGAACAGCATTCATGATAGAACACTAGTAGATTTATACTAAAACTTGATAGAAACACAGAACTATTAGGAGCTGTTGACAAGATGATGGGGCGAGCAAAGAGAATTTAAACTTTGATGATCAAAGTAAACAAGGTGTTTTTCTTTTTTTATCGCAGTGTTTTCTGAAAGAATTAGACAATATGCTCTCTGTGTTTCTATCAAGTTATAGAAACACTCATGGAGGTTTGGAGAACTCAAAAAAGCTGTGGAAACACTCACCTTCAGCTCGTGTTCCCACAGCATTTCTCGTTCTCCCAAACTTCCATTTATGTTTCTAATAAACAATTAGATTATGAGCTCAAGATTTCCATCATGTGATAGTTGATGAGTGTGGAGCCCTCGTCAACTATAGAAATTGGGAGTGAATAATCTAATAGGCCTTATCACGGTTTTCGACGCCATCTTGACAGGTAGGCAAAGCGGTCAGAAATTGCAGTGTTTGTATAGGAATCCCATTATGATAGCAAATAACTTCTTCCAAAATTGAATTTTTCACAATTTGTGAATCGCAACGCTAAAATACCAGGTGGAAGATTGTATTCACCAAGTTTGAAGGACAACCTGCCAAACGAAGTCAAAAATCCCAGGCTAAAATGTACCCACGGCCACAAATCCACTGCAGAATTCAAGGGGAAAGGTTGATCTTTCATTTCAATCCTCTAGCCACACAATCGCAGCCCTGAGATCAACGCCAGGCGGCTCTTTGTGTTGCCAGTGAAATGATAAAACGATGGCAGACATCTGTGTACATTTTAAACATGACACAACGACCGTTGAAATCGGCTTGGTAACCTCGTCATGTTGGCAAACCAAGACTCACGGGGGTACTACAACTCAATTTGTCAACAAAACTTCTTGTAACGCCCAGGTCCCCTCAGGTTGAATCTACACTGCACCATTGTCCCAAGCACTCAATCAAAACAACACAGTGTTGTGTTTACATCGTGTACAGAGTACACAGTATTTTAGAAATACCGGCAACTGATGAGATTCACATGGAGGATCGAGACCATGGTCTTGCCTGAACTAAGCCGAACAATGGCATACACAACACACAACACAGACTTGCGCGTAAAGAGGTATATTTGAATCCTGTGGTACCAGAACAATGAAAGGAGGAATAAACCTATACATCAAGCTCTAGAAACATAACCTCGATCAGATAGCTGCAAGAAACGTGAGATTTCTGTAGACAAGCATATAGCTTTCTCAAAGCAAAGCCAAAGGAAAACATATGAAGGGAAATATGAAACCCGTGAGAAGAATCTATTGACTGTACTTGCAATTGCAAACACTTCTAATCATAGCTGGGCCTGGCATCACAATTTAGAATGCAAGTTAGCAACTCATTCACAGTAAACGTCACATTTTGTCGCTCAAAAGCAAATACATGGAGAATTAAAAAACATATCTTGCAATAGAAATGAGCCAAAACAATACACTAACACATGGCAAATTATAGAGGTGTCAAACTCGACGAAGCAACACACAGATAACAGCGGAAATCATGCAGACCTATGACCTCTTAAAATTTGCCGTAGGACGATCTAACGGCTCTAATTTTTCTCCTTATAACACGATACGAAATGCCCTACATAAATAAGAGTGAAGCGACAAAAAGGTCGA
>JAHPZR010008552.1:35000-50739 GCA_019787425.1 Platygyra sinensis
CTTAAAACCACACAGTGCACCCTTGCCTTACAAATTTTAAACCATTAATAGCTTCGGGTTGATTCCCATCCATTCATCCTTTATTGCCACCTTGAATAAGAGTAACTGGATAACAAAATGCGGACCTGGGACCCATTTCTCGAAAGCCCTGGAAATATCGAACCTTACTATTACAGAACTGTTTTATTCTTGTATTCTTAATATGAACAGAGGTTCCCTTCATACAAAAAGTTTCAGACGTATACACACACAAAATGGCTTCACAGACATGAAAAGCTTCCGCGGCTTTCGGGAAAAGGACCCCTGGACTTCTTTGGGCACGTCACGCAATCTCTCTTACCTCAGGAAAGGAGGGTTGCGTGACGATCCCAAAGGTATAATTTGGTTTTATCAACTGAGTTGATAATGTGAATTAGCCACCGTAAAGAGATTCGAAAGCTGACGTTTCGAGCGCTAGCCCTTCGTCGGAGCGAAAGGTAGTCTCCTTCGCAACCACTTTTAGGAGGTCACGCAACGAGTGACCGCGACATCCTAAAAAATGGCCGTGGAGGAGACAATCCCAAAGGTGTATAATGTCCGAAATCGGCCTGATAATCAGAATCCATCACTGTTTTCTACTCTCCACAATCAAATCATAGAACGCCAGCGCTTGCAGAAGGCAGTCACTCAAGTCATCCTTCTTAGCACAAGCCTTAAAATAATCCACAAACTTCGGCGACACCTGAAGAAGAGGTTTGTTATTACTTCCCGCAAAACTGCCAGGCGGGTTGTCCATAAACGACTCCACAAGATCTTCACTGCCCTCCATCCCTTGCTGCTCTTTGAGGAACTGCTCACACTGCGCCTCAAATGGTTCTTCGTTTTTCCTGTCCCGAAATAAGCTTTCCACCAAATTCACGGCCGCTCTCTTCTTCTTTGTCCCAACTGGAAGGCAGAAATGTTTGGAAGTGTGTAGCGGGTCAAACGGTATTACTAGTCCGGGAAGTAAGCAAGTCAACATGGCTTCAAAAACTCGAAGGTGCACGGCAAAAGGAAGAAGGGACGCCGTCTGTTTTCCTATCCGATGACTTTGCATTTCCACCACGTAAATGTCCGTCTTGGGAACCTTATTCACAAACTCTTGAACCTGAAATTTAGTTTAACCGTTAAATTTTGACTGCTACAACTTTTCATACTGTCAGTAGTAAGTTCGAAATCATGTTTTACCACAATTGCTGCTAATCTCGCAATCTGATTGGCTAATTTGCTGTGGTAAATAAGAGTCCATACCACGCTGCTCGCGTCAATGTGTCGCGCAATGCCTTTTCAGCTCGCGCTCTGAAGAAAAACATTTGTTGACGTTATATTGTGGTAAAAAACAAATCGAAATGTGGTTTATGGTGGTCTGTACTCTAATCGACAACGAGTACGCGTCATTACTCTTTTCCCAAACATTTTTTTCGTATTGTTTCTGCATATTAAGCGAGTTTGCAAAAGTTTTTTAGAGGAAAGTCTGACGCATACAAGCAGCTTATTTGCATAATGTAGTGCGTGCACTTTCAAATCCGAGTCCGTGTTTTCGATTCAAGACAAAGATTTATTTCGTTTCTTTGATATTGTGACAAAAAAAAACCAATCAAATGTGGTTTAGCGTGGTCTGTACTCTTATCGACAACGATACGCGTCATCAGAGTGGTCAAAATTTGTTGTGGACTCACGAGGCGCAGCCGAGTGAGTACTGAGATGACGCGTATCGTTGTCGATAAGAGTACAGACCACGCTAGACCACATTCGATTTGTTAAATTTCTCGGATCAATATCAGTATCTGGGCGACTGCGCACCTACTCCTTCCCAAACCCAACAGTAACACTAACTTATTACAACATGTTGGGTTAGGGGAGGGGTAGGTGCGCGGTTGCCCAGGTACTGATATTGATCCAATTCCTCCTTATTTTCAGCGTCTCCCCCAGTCCCACTCGAAGTAATCACGCTCGTTCCAGATCTTCTTAAGACTACCACGCTTCTACAACGAACTTACAGCGTCACGTTGGACAGTTTTTTGATGGAAGCAATGGTTCTTTCTGCTTGTTAACAACACTACATTTGCGCCTAAATAAGAAGTCTGGCAAAGTCCCCCACAAAGTGTTGTAAAGTGCTTTGAGCATCAGGATAAAGTGCTATATAAATGCCGTATATTATTATTATTATTATTATTATTATTATTATTATAATTATTACATTATTGTCTCATTTGCATAGTTGATATTGATTGATGAAGACTAACCATGCCTAGCCTGAGATATCAAAATCCACAAAGAGACCTAATCTGCCAGCTAAGCTGGAACCTTCAGGAAACTTTTTGGGCCTGTACAGCCACTTTTGAGAGTAAAGAGTGATCATCGCAGTAAATTTTCAATTTAAGCAATTGGAAAGAAGAAGCCTGAAAAAAATCAGGGCTTCAACGGGATTCGAACCTGTGACCTCCGCGAAATACTGCAGAGGTCACAGGTTCGAATCCCGTTGAAGCCCTGAATTTTTTCAGGCTTCTTCTTTCCAATTGCTTAAATTGGTAAATTTACTGCGATGATCACTCTTTACTCTCATCTACAACTGCAGTACAAATATGAATTATTTCATATATATACTTCACAGCCACTTTTGGTGGATCAGTACATCTAAAAGCAGAGAAGGGTATATGTATATTACTGTGCAAAAAAAAAAAAATGAAAAATACATAAATAAATACATAACATGAGCTTACCAATGGTCTAAAAACAGCTGGATTGTAAGGTTTTGGTTTGAGTATCTCAGCCCGCGACCAACCCAACACCTGCTTATCTTTATCCACACGGACCCAGGCAGCATTCTGGAAACCAATATCTATAGAAACAATCTCTGATATCACCTGAAAATGTGAAATATGATTAAGAGCCCACAGTATAAAACTGAAGTTGTGTCTTCTATTTATGTACAAGTTTGTAGGTGAGATAAATCTCTGCAAAGCCGACCACACTTGCAGCCTTTTTGTGTCTAGGATGTTTCAAGGCCCATTACACTGTAAGTGATCTTTTTGAGCCATTGCTAAGGAAAATTGTTCTCATATGACCTCATCGTTTTTAGTTAGTTCAGAGTTATTTCACGTGTTTTACACCAGTGATGATGAAATCAGGCCACACCCTTGATCATGTGACTAATACTGAAAAAATGCAAAGGTTCCCAGGCAAATCAGTTTATCAAGTTTTTTTAATTGATAATTTAATATTTTAATTTTAATCATCATTATGCTATGCATATATTTTGTTTTATTTCTACAAGGTCAGATTTTGAGAATTTCAATATATTGAAAAATCTGTAATTTTCTGAAGAGTGATTTTGAAAAAGGAATGCAAAGCCATGTTTCCAACAATAGCTTCAATCGAAACTCATCAAAAAAGACTTGATTTAACCATTTCCTTTAGCATTTAAAGAAACCAGAAATGTGCCCAAAATATATTGGAAGCTACCCTATCAGCATGTGTGCAATTTACACCTCTAGCACACTTCAGTGAGATCAATTAAAGATATGCTGAGTTAATTTTTCTCTTTCTTTTGCTCTTACGTTTCTGTTTTTCTCTTATTTGCCTTCGCTTGTACTTTTTTATTTTAAATCTTGTGAAACACAAAGAAAACAGATATAAAATGAAAGCAAATTTGCAAGTTATTAATTTGCTTTTACTTTCTACGCACTGGTTGATGTAAGAAACTGGAAGTGACGTTTCACCTCCTTAGCAACGTGAGTGAGTGAGCACATGGATCAGTTAATGGACCCTTAACCTTTTAATGCCCAAGGGGTCTCCCTTTGACGAGTAAAATCGTCTGGCGTTAGACAGAGTAAAATCTATGAGTCACTATTGGGCATTAAAGGGTTAAAGGAGATAGTTTATTAACCCTTTAATGCCCAAGGGGTCTCCCTTTGACGAGTAAAATCGTCTGGCGTTAGACAGAGTAAAATCTATGAGTCACTATTGGGCATTAAAGGGTTAACTGACTGTACAAATTTTTAAAAACTCCAATGTATTCTCAGCAACTAAATGGATGTAAAAAACAAAGGACTTATCAAACTGGAAAGCATGTGTGGTGCTGGGAAGAGAACGCAAGAATGTGCTTAAGGTGATTCCTCAGTATTGCATTGCGCATCCCTACTGGGCACGATTTTCGCGTCATTAGTGCACGCAAATAGGCGCGTGCAAACTGTAAGAAATTTCCCACAAGCAAGGCTTGACAGCGAAATAAACGCTCGTTTTCTCTTAAACGAGCATGGTGACCTATATTTTTTATTGCACAATAATAGTGCCCATGTTATCCTCTTTAAAGTGCCTATGAAGTAAAAAATAATTGCTGTTTATTTGAAAGGCCTTTCAAAGTATGGAAGAATGGCGTTTTTCTTTTTAGAATAGCTTTTTTCGTTTTAGAGATATTTACGTTTTTGTGGCTAAAGTGATGACGTCATAGGTGGTTTCATTAAAACAGTACAATACTCAATCAAGAATATCTCTAGAAATATTAAAGTGGTGTTCTTCAAACTTGGCATCAGCACCATACATCACAAAAGAAGCAACATGACACCTGTCGTGCCGTTGCCATGACAACAGTTATGCCGTTGGTCCTGTTTTAATTAAAACTAAAATTCCCAGATTTTATCCTAAACAAGGATCATGCACTCAAAACAATGTAATGGGGATAGTTAAGACAATATGGGAATCATTTGCATGCCGAGCTAGACCCTCTGTCTCACTTCAAAAGATTGCAAATGGGGATATTTGGTTTTTCACAGAAAGAGACTGGAGCCGAGAGTGTTGCCATGGCAACAACATAGTAGGTGTCATTCTGTTTCTTTTGTGATGTACGTTTCTGGAGCCAAGTTTGAAGAACACTGCTTTAATACTTCTGGAGATATTCTTGATTGAATGTTGTACTGTTTTGGTGGAACCACTGATGACATCATCACTTTCCTCATTTGCATAATAGAAAAACGTAAATATCTCTAAAAAGGAATAAGATATTCCCAAAAGGAAAACGCCATTCTTCTTTATTTTGAAAAGCCTTTCAAATAAGCAGCAATTATTTTTTACTTCATAGGCACTTTAATCTAAAAAGATTTTAAAAAAATCTATCGGAAGGAAAAAAAAGATATAGCTGAAAGCGTGCACAAAACCGTTACTACAGGATGTAAATTATGACCACGAAAACATTGACTTGACGAACACATTTCGTCCACCTCGTTCTAAATGGTGCGATTTTTCCACAAATTTTATATGATATTGCTCCATATGTTCCATACTTTCTTCCTATCAAGTTTTCTTCCGACTATTACTTCGATAAACTGTACTTTCAGTTACAGCAAAATGTAACGGGGACCAATGAGTAACGCGCGAGATTAACACAAGTATAGGCATAAATGGGGCAAGATTGGCCCATCGTATCTCTTTTGCGAGAATGGTGACCTATCTTTTTTATTTTATTTTTCGAAACAGTGATTTGTAGGGAACATTCAGAGAAAGTTTTAAAAAAATTCATCGGTAATTTTTATTTCTGAGGAATCACCTTAATGGCGAGTGGTGTCCTGGGTAACAGTGAAACCATTTGACAAAAAACAATGCCAAAGGTGAAGCCTAACTAGAGAGAAGTGTGTGTGTGGGGTGGGGAGGGGAGGCGTACTCAGATATCTTAGTGCTATGGATGTGTGATTGAGGCCAAATTAAGCCTGTGCCTTCCCCAGTAGAATAAGCATGAGAGGGAAACTGTGACAGAGGCTAGGCCAAATTGTGAGACCTCTAAAAAATCTAATAAGGTTAACCCAAGACCTCCAAAAATCCCAGCTGGACAGAAAGGGAACCACAAAAGTCCCAATTGCTCAACACAAATATGAGAACCATTGGTTATGTTCACTGACAAACCCCCCAAAAAATCCAGCTAGCCAAATCAG
This sequence comes from Platygyra sinensis, assembly GCA_019787425.1. Classification (NCBI taxonomy): domain Eukaryota; kingdom Metazoa; phylum Cnidaria; class Anthozoa; order Scleractinia; family Merulinidae; genus Platygyra; species Platygyra sinensis. Next base: position 40,946 of record JAHPZR010008552.1, read on the forward strand.
TTAAAGTGTAAGACAAGCACTAGACACAGTAAAGCTTTTCATTTGAGGCAAGTAAGCTATTATCAGGGCCTTAGCTGGTTAAGAGGCAAACCAAGGCACTTGCATCAGTCATGTTTTTTTTTTCATTTTTCTCAGTTTTCATTTTTAAGAGGGAAAGTAAAACACTGCTATGGCTATGGACAAAACCTCAGTTATAATATTTTTCTGGCTATGGCACTGATTTTTCTTTCAAAGGAATTATTCCTTCAGTAATCTTTCATTTGACTTAACTCTATCACGTACACTCTTGATGATGTTGCATTAGGAATGTTCCATTACCCGAGCTGTCATAATCATGAATATGCATGATATTTGACCCTGCTACATCCAATCGTCAAGCTCAAACCATCGTCCTTGTGCTTGGTGAACAAGATATATATGTAGTGCCTACCTCTTTTTTGTTACGTATCAACAGTTCCCAGATTGATTCCAGTCCTTTAGAAGTCTTTTTCTTTACAACTGCTAAGTCACCAGCTTCTTGCAAATTGTCAAAGAATGCTGAACCAAAACCCTTTATTTGAAAGAGATCCTCTATACTCTGAAATGGTCCAAAGTTGTCACGATATTGTACAAGAGATGCTGCTTTACTTTTCCCTATGCCTTTGGTGTTTGAGAGTTCTTCTAAGCTTCGATTGTTAAGTTCCTTCAAAATCTCCTGCAAATTACAAGCATTAAATGAGTCCTCAAACATCCAATATCTAGAAACATATTTAGTGAAAATTGACATCTTTGAAGGTTTTTTATCTATTTAAGACCATTTAGGTGCAAATAAGAATAATGTGTTGTGATTTTCTAGTAGAAGATTTAGTCACAACTCTCAAATGCAACAACAAAAAACATGAAACAAGTTCTGTTATCATCCAGTGAACATTGAAATTGAAATTATTTTGAAGTATTACTTTCAGAGTATGGGTGGGAGCACTTATTCTCTGATTATTACTAGTATCAAGTTTTTTCCCCTTGCTCCTTATGAATTGTGTTACAGCTCCCCTCCTCTCTCCTGCACAGAGGGCTCCTTTAAAAAGGGGGAAGTGAATTTGAATGGGTTAGACACAGGGGGGATGTGTTTTTTTTCCCCCACGCTTCAGTTTTTCCCTCCCCATAGCTTCCAACTACCAGCCTACACAGTCAAGGCAGCATGAAAGAAGCCTATACAGTATACTAAAACAGTCAGTGTCGGAAAAAAAAGGGAGGAGGGTAAAAAATCAGGACATAACATGTCGATAATTTCGATAGTCAATAAAAGTCGATCGTTGTCGATCAAATTCGATACTAATCAATCGACAAATATTGGATGTCGATAAAAATCGATCACATAATTTTTTATAATTATCGACTTTGATCGACCTTGATCGATTTTGATTGATTTCAATCGACAAGTATCGGAAATACAAAGAAAAAAGGTTTATGGCGGGAGACAAGGCTACAGTTGCCAAACACAGTTTAATGAAGCAGGATTGGCTATGCCAAGACTTTATTTCACCGATTTTACATTGTCATTGGAAACTCAAATGTCACCACAGACGCAGAGAAACATACCGGTAGGGCATACAAACCGGCGAATTTAGCCAAGGAGAGGGAAATGAGCCGTAGCAGCAAGTATTTGTGAAATCTTGGACTGATTAAGCAGATCATGTTAAACACTGATGAGAATAAATTGTCAATCGCTTTTCTGGCTGTGATTTTTTCGCATTCTATTCTACATTTTGCCTGCTCCGCCTCCCGAAGGATCACTTCGAGTTCCCAGGGTCTCTCATTTTTCTGACTCATGGGCAGAAGAGGCCCTGGGGACTAGGCTGGTTTCGAGTTATGTTAGCTCAGCAGTCTCAGCAGAGCTCAGCTGACACTAATCGATCATTTCTCAAGGTAATTTAACACATTCCAAAATCTTGTGATTATCGACTTTTATCGACAAATTAAATTTGTCGATTGACAATTATCGACAAATATCGAGTATTATCGACTTATCGACTACGTTTTCGATGATCGACTTTGATCGACATGTTACGTCCTGAAAAAATTAATGAAATAAGTAATAAATAAATACCTAAGCTTAAATTAAAACCCTTCTGAGACTTCAGAGTTAGAGAAGTAACAATTGTAATGAACTTGCCTGCTTTTTTGCTTCTGGTAAATCAATGCTGACATTTCCCTTTCTTTTCCCTTTTGGTTTAAGAATCGAGTCTGGATTAGTCTCTTTTCCCTTTTCAGCTGCATTATTTATCAAAGATGCATGGCGTTGGAACGAAGTTGAGCGTGCAACACGTGGAATGAAAAATGTAGTTCTACCACCACATGAGCGACAAACAGCTGCAGAGGAAGTTAAACACGAGATTGCTAAACGGTTCATATTGTAACAGTCCTCAAAGGAAACACATTCCGTAAGGATGCATTTGGCAGAATATTATTCCCAAAATTTTTGCCGCAACTCGTCCGCCATATTTGGCTGGGCTACCAATCTAACCCCAGTCCTCTTGACCGAGCAACTTGTGGAATGACGTCACAGGAGAAACCGCGCACATCAATTCAACAACTGGTGAACGCAATATCCCGGGGGTTACTCCCTATAATGGCCTATACGGGGAGGCTCCGCTCGAAAGGGGTACCTTTTTGAGGCTTCAGGTATATGAAAGGGTAGGGATTTCACAAGCTGAGGTATATAAAAGGGTAGGGAAATCGGTCATTTAGGCATTTAAAAGGGCCTTTAATTATAATACTTCAAATAGACACCCCTTATGGCTGTATCAGTTTATTAAGCACTACATGAAAATGAGAACAAGACTTCCTAAAGAAGGTATGTGAAAGGGGTACCTTTTTTCAACAAAAGGTATATAAAAGGGGTACCTTTTTCTGCCAAAATGGTCAGGAGCCCATTACCCGGAGCCTCCATCTCAGTTGAACCCTTGAGTCAACCCTTTCCCGTATCTTTTTATTTTTAAAACTGTGATATCTGCGGGACTTCTTTATTTCCCGCGAAAATGATCTTGTTTTCGCCGACGTCCGCATAAAAGCCTAAAAGAAAAATGGCGGCCAAAGGGGAAGGCCGATCTCTCCCATTTTCCTTTTTATTTTGATCCCTTTTTCCAATCTTACAACCGAGGGAAACTGGGTATAAGCTAACTGGAAGTTAATAAAGTAATAGACAACTTGGAGGTGGCATTCATACGTGTTGAACCGCCAACAGTGCGAACCGTCTTGTATTTTCATGGTCTGTTATGGAGTTTTATGCTTTGTTTTTGGTTCTTGTTGCTATATAACTTCTTGTAAAATGAGATGTTCTGTATGATTCGGATTTTGCTGGAGGCCAAGGACCGAAAAAAGCAAGGAAACCTATGGATTTTGGTCGTGAAGATCTAGGCGATGCCTGACGATAGTGTTAGCGGTCTTGACGATAAAAAGGAAGATCACGAAACGTCAAGCGTGAATGATATACAGCGAAGAAAACTCTCGGAGAGGCAGCAGAATAGAACCAAATAATCTGAAGACTTGGATCAACTCGAAATCTGGCACAAGGAACTTTCACTGAGCTACCGCTTTAAGTGTCGACATTTTATATTTCACTTCGAATTGAAGCCTTGTCGCCTTGTCCACTCGAAGACTTCGAGGCAGGTTCTCAGTTTCCTGATCGTGTGCTTGTGTTGTAACTTTCGGATAAACAAAACTGCGATCACCAAACAGGACCATTCCATTATGTTCGCTTAGACGTCCGTGTTAACGGCGACTGGAGTTTGCATGCCTAATCTACAAACATACATTGGGGTATTGTTGTAAAATGGGGTTGACAAGCCGTAAACGACTCCTGCGGTTCTTGACATTTGTACATTAGCAGTTCTCTGCTCGGTAGCTTAACCTTTCTTTTTGCTTCACTCGGGGGGACACTTAATGCTGAGTTATAAGGAGAAATTTTAAGTAAAGTTGATCCGTTAGCCCGTGTTGTAGCTGAGATTTTTAGAGGTCATAGGTCTGCGTGATTTCCGCTCTTGTCGGCATGTCGCCTCGAACCTCTGTAATTTGCCATGTGTTTAAGCATTGTTTAGGCTCAATTCTATAGATTGCATGATATGTTTTTAGTCTCTAAACTTGTATTTGTCTTCGCGGAACTAAATTTGAGATTTTCCGTGAACGTGTTGCTTATTTGTATTCTATATTGTGACGCCGAGGCCGGCTGTTTGATTATAACTGTTCGCAAGTACAGTATATTGACTGTCACGGATTGCATATCTGTCCTCGTGCGTTTTTCTTCTCAGACGCCTTAGCTTTACTTCTAGAAAGCTTTACGTTTGTCTAGAGCATTCTTATGTTTCTTGCAGCTATCTAATAGAGCTTTTGTTTCTCAAGTAAGGTTTATTCCTCCGTTTGGTCGTTCTGACACTACATAAATTCAAATGTAGCTGTTTACGCGCAAGTCTGTTGACTGTTTTGCGTGTTGTATATGCCGCTATTCGGCGTTCGGAAAGACTTGCAGTTTTCTGTGGAAGTTGGCTCATAAATATCAGAACTTTCCTTGGATTAATTTTCCTCGCTTTCCGTCATGATTGAAAAGCTTTCGTGTGACATGCCTGTGACTTATAACAATAGAAGACCACAGCTCTCTCATGATTGGCTGTTTTAAAAGAAACCCGCGAAAGCCTCAGTGGGAGATGATTCTAAAAATAAAAAGATACGGGAAAGGGTTGACTCAGAGGGTCTGTATGGAAGATGGAAGCTCCGGGTAATGGGCTCCTGAAATGGTATATGAAAGGGTAAGGGGTTGGACCTCGGGGCGGAGCCTCCCCGTATTAAACTTTGTTAAGTACCCCCCCCCCCCCCGGGCGCAATATAAAGCACTTGCCAGTCACAATTTCTCTCGTTACCAACAAAAACCACTCATTTACACAAATGTTAATCCTCAGAGAGGAACAGAATAAAATGGGCTGATGGCAGAGTGTAACTCACTTCACTTCAATCCTCTTCGATCGTCCACTAGTGCCCGTCACCTGAACCAATTTTGGGAAGTGCGTTTCGCTTCCTGCCACTTGAGCTGTCTCTCCTCCAACTCTGCCATTCTTGTACGGCTCCAGGTGTGCTGCACTTCACTTGTGGCCTTCCACTCTATAGTCCTCTTGGCTATGTATCCGTCTGGTCTCCTCAGCGTGTGGCCCATCCAACCCCAAGCTCTCTGTCTAATCTCCTGCTCGACTAGTCGCTGCCCTGCTTGTCTCCAAAGTTCCTCATTGCGTATTCATCTAGGCCAATAAATCTGCAGGATATCCTTCAGGCTATTGTTGAGGATCACTTGCAACCTTCTGCTTCAATCCCTTGGTCAGTCGCCAAGTTACAGAACCATACAGGAACACAGGTGTACTGTTACAGAGTGTGAGACCAAATTATAACTTGTTTTAAGCCCTGGCCAAACGTACTCGTTTGTTTGCGAGTCCGTTTGGCCAGCAGTGTGTGAACTTGCGTTGACTGGAGCTCAGTGGGGTCGACATCAAACAATTTGCACCCTATTCGACGCACGAATTTTCACCGTTTGGCCACTCATCCCAAGTCAACGCAAGTTGAGTGACGTCCATTCGTTTTTATGGCAACCTATTAGTCAATGAAATGTACGATATGGCTGCCCTGAAATGACTTTCGAGTCGTTTTGGCTACCCAACGCAAGTTTCTACTTGCGACTACTTGCGAGTCCGTTTGACGAGACCTTTATAATCACTTTTATCTCGTCTACGTTTTGCGCACAATGCAACTGATCGGATGAAGCCCCGGCTTTCTGCTTTACACATCACGTAGATGCCTCTTGAAACAACAAGCTCACCGAAAAATGGCAACATTTCACGAATTTCCCGACTATATCTTATACTCACTGATCAAGAATTCATTCAAGATGAGCGCTCGGGGTAAAACGAGGGGCCTAGGGTTGAAAAAAGTGCTCGATCGAAAAATTTGGAGTACTCCGGGTACTCCGGCTGGGGGAGCAAATAAATCCCCTTCCTTGTTCGCATATTGCCTAGGCCTACTAGCTCTTACGTCCCCGGTTGCTGACCTACCCTCAAGCAAACTTGAGCAAGTCCCCGAAACAACTGAAACTGTTTTTCTTCTCCCATGAGTGAAAGTAATTCGTTGAGTCGACACTTAAAATGATATGGTGACAATTATATCTTAATTTGTTTATTTAAACCATTCTATTTTGTAGTTAAAAAACAGCAGCAACAACGGAAAACAAGAAACAAGACAGTAAATACAAATTAAAGCGTTGCATTTTACAAATACCAAACTGAAATAATATCAATGCAAGCTATTCATCAAGACTGCTAATTATTATTTTTGTTTTTAAGCAAAGCAGCAACCATTTTCTATCAGCATACTTAACTATTGCATGTTAAAAAAGTTGAATATCATTCATCGGACTGACCTACAATCTATCAAACAAGAATTAAATCTACCGTAAATCGATAAGTACGTAATTTATTCCAATTGATTTCTCGGCTTGAGTGACAGGTGTCTATTACAGACATCTTATGTCTAAGGAGAAGTCTGTTTCACAGAGGTGTCCGTTTTGATAGAGAGAACTTAAGAACTAGGGCATCTTAGTCCCTTCTGCACACGTAGAACTGAACACAACCTTTATGTGATTGATGCTGAACTTATTGCCGACACTGGGAAACTAATTTAAAAGTTTATTTCATAGTATTAAAAAAATGAAAAAAATTGGACTCGTGCCCACTTTACCCAAGATCGCAGTGATAATGATAATAACTAGAATATCTTATTTGCATAGTGCTTTTTCCATCGCTACCCAATAGCGCTTTATAATAAACAAATTACTTAACTGACTATAAATATAAAAAGAAAATGGAATCTGGTAGTGTAACTGAATCTTAAATAAGAACAATTCAAATATTAACGATTTATTTTGCTATCTAACTACTGTTTCTGTTGCACATATTCACTCGTCTTCTGCTCTTTGTCCTCGGGCGAAGTTCAGAAACACTTGCTCCAACGTGGTCTGACTAACAGAATAATCCTCGATGTTGAAATTCAACTTAACTCGCTCGATTGTTCCAAACAGCTGGGCCCACGTCACTGTGGTGTCGCAGATGTGATAGTGAACCATCCCTTGATGTTCGTCTTTTAACACGCTACCAGGGAATGAGCCTTCTATAAATTCTTTCAGTGGCGTAATATCGGGTGTATCACTGGACACTCTCGCGAGCAGAGTGTAGCCTTCGCCAAATTTGGTTTTAAGATGTTGAGGACTTCCTAAGCATTTTAGTCGTCCGTTCACCATGATAGCGAGTCGGGTGCAAAGAGCTTCGCACTCTTCCATACTGCAAACCAAACAACAGTTATGTTAACCCTAAAAGTGTTACAAGATCGAAATATTAATCCTTACTACCTATTTCCAAAATTCACTTTAAACTAAGATATGAAATTCGGTGTTTGATCAAGACACCATCGATGATTGACAATTAATGTTACAACCTTGAAATATTAACTCTTGTTACTGATTTCCATCCATTTCTTTTAGTCCGAGAAATGAGAATTTGGTGTTTCATCAAGACACTATCCCGTGGTTGAAAATGTGTTTATTCTTATCACCTGTATGCACAAAAAATGTATCGTTACTGTAGGGAGAAAAAAACTCCTGATCGAGACCGATTCTCCATTCTAAGAGAGCAAATTTTTCAGAGAAGTAAAGACTTTCTATTTCATTTCTGCAGCTCAGACAAGAAATTAGAAATGAAGTGCACCATATAGATTTAAAAAAACATGGAGGAATGAGAGAAAAAATGGGACAATTAAACCCTCACTGATCTCAAATACTACAAGACACTCACCTGTGTGACGTAATCACGATACAACGTCCATCAGCTCGAACACGTGATAGCGCATCCCATAATAATCGTCTCGCCACTGGGTCCATACCAGTGGTGGGTTCATCCAGAAACACCACTGGGGGATCCCCTACCAGTGATATGGCAGTGCTCAACTTCCGTTTGTTGCCACCACTAGGGAGGGAAGTGTAGGGTGAGAAAATGCCTAGTCTTTAAATAGTGCACGTGATCTATCTATGATACAAGCAAGCTGATGACGTACCTGTAAGAACTAGTTAACTTATCAGCGTGTTCCTGGAGCATTAAAGCGTTAATAAGATCCTCAACAACGTTCGGTATTCGCCCCTCCGGTACGCCTCTTAGCCGCGCGTACGTGTAAAGCAGCTCTCTTCCGGTCAACTGATCGATCAAAGCATCGAACTGTGGGCAATAACCAATACGCTGACGAACCTGGAAACAATTAAATACAGGAGATTAAGAAGACAAGTTTACCTACCCGACCCAATTTAGAGCCAGGGGAGAATCCACCGGCCGCAGGCGATAAAATAACAGCTCTAAATTTTGCCACATACTTGTACTTTAAGCTTTCATTGTACCCGCAGTGTGAGATAGTACAAATAAAGATTGTTGTTGTTGCAGAACGAAAACAAGCTAGCGCTCAAGAAATAAGGAGCGAGTTGCAGCGTTTCGCGAGAGCGAGACACGCGCCAGGCACAGACATGCGTGTCGTGCCTCGCTATCATTACTTGAGCGGGAAGAAGAACGATCCTGAGAACGAATCAGTGCAACTAACCCTGTTCATGTTGGTTCTGATGTCAAAGCCTTCAACCAAAGCTGTCCCTCCTGACATGGTCTCGTCACCAGTCAACATCCTGAACGTGGTGGTCTTTCCGGCGCCGTTAATTCCCAGAAGACCAAAACACTCACTCATGGGGATACCTAGGCTCAAACGATCCACTGCAACCAATGGCCCACGACCTGGCAATCAAACACAGATGTATCTATAACCTTTCAGCTTGCTGCCCCCGAGTTTTCTTTGTAGATATTAACATGATAATTCTCTAACTACTATTTATAGCTTGTATTAACCGTGTTAGCTTGTTCGTGGTTCGGAATATCCACGTTTGGTTACATTTCCTACCATCATTCAGGACTGAACAATGCAATAAAACCGGCACTCGAAAAGTCGCCAAAAATGGCGAACCTCCGAAAATACCTGCAACGGAAAAAATGTAGGGAAGTAAGATTTGCATTGTACCAGTCTTCAAAAGCTGTCATTAAAACTACAACTTACGGCCATGTCCAACAAAGACTTTACTCAGCTCCTTGATAACAAGAACATCATCGATGTCTTCAGAGGTCAAGATTCTTTCTTTCTCCGCTAAAACATCCTCATCGTCAGCCAGGCTTGACTCCTCCATTGTAAACACTCCGGTGGAGTATGAGCGCAAACGCGCCAAAAATCTCATAAACGCGTCAAACACGCGATACTCGATCAGCAACACGAGCGCGAAGAAAAGGATTCCTTCCCAGGCCAAAAATACCAGGTAACGTCCAATGCCGGGATTATCCCAGGCCAGGTAATTATCCTGAAGCGGTAGCCCATCGCCGCCTAGTGTTCGAATGTTTCCTTCACAGAATTTTCTAGGGCTGTGGTACGTCGCAACACACCTATCCACAGCAGAGTTGAACATGTCTATAGCATTGTAGTTTTTGAACATGTCTGCCATTCCCTGGCCGAGGCAGAAGTTAGGTAGAACGAGAAAGGCCCATTTCAGCGCACGAGCAATGTCCTGGTGGTGTAAACCTAAAGAAAGAAAAGAAACTACTGCTAAACAAAATGCGTTAGAATATATTAACCCCGTCGTAACAAAGCGCGAGGGCCGTATTGGGTAGTACTGGCCCGAGGTCGTAGTAGTACGGATGGAGCGTAGCGAG
>JAHPZR010008553.1:0-5000 GCA_019787425.1 Platygyra sinensis
TTATCCACAGCACTAGACTCGGGCATCTCAGCAGAATTATTTACAGTCGAAACAGGATTGTCCACAACACTAGACTCACCAATCTCAACATCACACACAGCACCAGACGCAGTCGTTCCAGCATCTAAAACTCGATACAACGGCGAAGGCATAGTTGAAAATCAGGCCAGAAAATGGCAAGGGCTTCCGCCAGGAACGCAAAAAGTTCGAAGACAAAATCAGCAGAGCTTCCGCAGGAAACAACAATTTTCTGACTGGCCACAAACGAACCTCACTGGCTTTTTTTTTTTTTTTTTTCAATCAAAAGTTTATTTTACAAATGCATTATGACTAATTTACAGTGATTGGAAATTACAAAAACTACAATAATTGGAATCAGCGGGAAATCATAGGAAGTTACAATGCAGTGAAAAATTGTATAGGCTACATGGAGCGGGGCCTTTCTCGCCCCAGACTCCCTATTTAGGGCTTAAGGTTTGTAAGGGTAAAGATACAAAGCTTAGTGCAGTACACCAATGAAGGAGACCCAGCACGTAGCAATTAATTATTTACATATATATTCTATTAGGTGGTATGGAGCAAAGGACCTTTCTCGCCCCAAGCTCCTGACGTGTTGGAAAGATATTGCTAATATGAGCCACAGTGCAGTGCACCAATGAAGGAGACCCAGCACAGGGCGGGAAAATAAGTATAGGTAAATCCGGCGGAGAGAATAAATCAAAAACTCTGTGCAGTGCACCAATTAAGGAGACCCGGCACAGGGTGGATAATAAAATTAAAAGTTAAAAATTAATAGTTAAAGTATTGTTGTGATACGAACAGAGGACATTGCGATGCGCCCACGACTTGGAAAAATCGGGGCCATGAGATATATGATGAGCCGCCAAGATACGGTGGCGGAGACGGGCTTTAATTTTAGAAATTATTGTTTGAACTGAGGGTCGCTTGGACTCGAAAGTTCCAAGGTTCCGAGCGGCCCAGAGTTCATTTAGGGTAAGTTTTATAAGAAAAGAGCTAAGCTCGTTGGAAAAATGAAAATTTTTGCCTTGAGGAAGGCCTTGTTGTAGCAGAATTATGGGATTGGTAAGGAAAATAGGTGTATCATATAATTTGTTAATCAATGTTGACACCCAGCTCCACACGGGGGACACCAGGCGACACGCGCAGAAAGCGTGGGAGATAGATTCGGGTTCACCACATCCCGCACATAGGTCACTCACAGCCAGTCTACGCCAGGACTTTAGGTACGCCCGCGTTTTGACTACGCCATGAGCGATCCGCCACGCGATGTCGCTTTCCCAGTTCGTACTAAGACCACCATAGATATTACCCCAGATATTATCCCAGTTAAAGGAGCGGTCGAACCTCCGTTCCCACCGGAAAGCGCAAGGCAGCCGCTGGGGGGGAGGGGGGGTAAGCCTTGAATAAAAGGTCTTAACACTGTGGTCAGAAAGTAGGTCGAAGTCCACCCCGATCCGATCGACCGCGGTGAGAACAACTTGGTAAATGGGGGGCTTGTCATCCCCCAAGTGTTTTGGGACCTCGTTAGAGCGGAGAAACGCCCAGCTTTTCATTCGGCGGCTCAAAGAAAAGCCGATCCAGTAGCGCGCAAAATAAACCCATTTTTTCTCGCAAGTTGAGTCACCCACGGGTGGGACCCACCGGAGTTTAAGAGCCCGTGATTTCTCAAGGGATTAACGACAGATAAACCACCGTGTTGCAAGGGCAGGCGGCAAGTGTCCCGTTTGACAAGTTCGGTTTTCCCGTTCCACAAGAAGTCCCAAATTGCTTTGGAGACTCTTGTGTGGACCCAGTCCGGCATATTGACCACTGTAGCCGTATACCAGAGGCCAGAGGCTCCGAGTGTGTTAATAATCATAGACTTGCCTTTTAAAGACAAAGTTCTAGTGCGCCAGAGGTTAAGGCGGGTTTCAAGTTTAGTCACGCGATCAGCCCAGTTAGCTTGTTCAAGGTTAGCGTTACCAAGATAAACACCCAGGATTTTAAGCTTATCGGCGACCCAGGTGATGTTAACTGGCCCTGAGGTACGCCCGGCGTAAGAGCCAATCCATAAGCCCTCTGTTTTCTTGGGGTTAAGCTTCGAGCCCGAACCTCGCTCGAATACATTAATAAGGTTAAAGGCGCGGGTGATTGAGTAATCGTTAGCTAATATTAGCGTAGTGTCATCAGCGTACTGTGACACTTTGCATTGTTTATTATTAGAGCCCGGGATTTGAATTCCCTTAATGCTCGAGTCACGTCGAATTGCTTGGCCTAAGGTTTCAACCACAAGGCAGTATAACAACGGGGAAAGCGGGCAGCCCTGTCTAACCCCTCGCTGGAGTGGAAAAGACGAGGAAAGCCAGCCGTTATTTATAACCATAGAGGAGATGGCTGTGTAAATAACTTTAACCCAGCGGCGGAAGTCAGGGCCGAAATTAAATCTTTCGAGGACACGTTGCAGGAAATTGTGGTTAACCCGATCAAAGGCTTTTTCTTGATCAAGGCTAATGATGGCTGCGGGCAGTTGTTTATGATTTACGAAATCAATTGTGTCACGAAGAAGAAAAAGGTTTTCGAAAATGCTGCGGCCCGGAACACCGCAAGTTTGATCCTCGCTGAGGATATTAGGGAGAACCTTGCGTATACGATTCGACAAGGCTTTTGTCGCTATCTTATAGTCAAGGTTCAGGAGCGAGATAGGACGCCAATTTTTAAGCGATAAAGGATCGTCTTTCTTGAACAATAAACGCAGGATTCCTTGGCGTTGCGAGGCCGAGAGAAATCCCTCGCGGAAAGAAAAATTGAGCGTTTCAACCAAATCGCGTCCGAGGAGGCCCCAAAAACGGGAATAAAACTCGGCCGGAAGGCCGTCCATCCCCGGTGATTTACCAGATTCCATTTGTGAAAGAGCAGCATGACACTCGAGGATAGTCAGCTCTCCTTCGCAAAGTGCCTGGTCTTCGGATGACAGGGTGGAATCTAGTTGCTCTAAGAGCCAGTCCTGGCTCGTGCGGTCGGTCGGTTCCTCAGTGTAAAGGCCCTTATAAAAGGCATTGCATTCTTTCAGAATGCCCCGGGAGGTTTTAACTGTAGTGTCGGAGTCTACACGCAATTCGTGGATCGCGTTGCGTGACTGTCGGGAATTTTCGAGCTGGTAGAAATACCGCGTTGGTTTCTCGCCCAGCTCAGTCCACTGTTCCTTACTACGTATGATACAACCTTCAATCGCTTCATCATCCATTGCTCTTAAGAGATCTTTGATCTCGAGCAAACGTTGACGATGATGGGCATTGTTTGGATCAGCCCGTGACTGAAGGTCACGAAATTCCCTTTCGAGAGCGGCCCGCTCGCGCTTGCGGGTTGTCCCGGCGGCGACGCTATGGGTTATGGCAATTTCTTTGAGTTGTAATTTCCCTGTATCCCACCAAACACGCGGATCAGTGAATACGGGTTTTTCTAATTGCCATTGAGGCCAGAAATCATTCACTGCGGCACAGAAATCTTCTGATTTTAACAGTCGCGTGTTAAATTTCCAGATGCCTCGCCCGCGGGGATTTGAATGCCCCAATTGTAAGTTAATGGACACCATATGGTGGTCAGAGTACGAAAAAGGATCGCACGCATGGCCACGCACTTGTGAACTCCACGCGCTCGGAGTATAAAAGCGGTCCAAACGGCAACCGACCGAGTGTGGGCCATTAAACCAAGTGAATAATTTTACAGACGGATTTTTCACTCGGAAAACATCCTCGAGAGAAAGCGAATCCGCAAAGGCATGCAAATGCGTGATCCCCTTATCTCCGAAGGTGTCATCACCCCCCCATTTATCTAAATGGGTATCGGGCACACAATTGAAATCGCCTGCCATAACAGTGTCAACATTGCGAAACGCGAGACGCCAAAGGTTACCGAAGAATGTCTCGCGGTCGGAATGTTTGTTCGGCGCATAAACATTAATAAGTTGAAGGGTTTGCTCATTGAGCTTGAGTTTCGCCGTAATGACACGGCCGTCCGTGTCCGAATTATGGTCAACAATTTCAATTGTGCTCCTAGGGTGAAGGAGTAGGCCCACCCCAGCAGATCGATTTGTGCAAGGAGACCAAAGTGCGCGACCGCCCCATTGATTCTCCCACAGCTTACCTTGCGTGACATCCGGTAAATGTGTTTCCTGGAGGAGATAGATGTCAAAATTCCTATCTAGTAAATATTTAAATACTTTTTCGCGTTTCGGAAGTTCGGCGATGCCATTGACGTTAATAGTGCAAATGGACACCGCCATAGTTAATGAAAGAAAAATACGTATTATAGACATGAATGTACAGAGTTAGTCAGAGGTGAAGATTTCGTGGGTTGTTTGGATCTGCTTGAAAGTAAGCAGCAGCCAGGCGAAAGCGTCCTGTTGGACAGTTCCTTTAAGCTCTTTCCACACGCTCTTTTCCTTATTGTTTTTAGCGAGGGCCTTTGCCTTGTCCGTGTTAAAGTCGCCATGTTTGTGGTGAAGAAAATGACCCCGACAGCGATAATAAAGGTCACCGGGGATAGCTTTCATCAAGGCACTCCTTTGCCATCCGGTAGAGGTCAATGCGGCAATGAAATGGCGAAGTCCAGCGGTCGGGGGGGGTGGTTTTGGAGGAGCAGAGGCGTCCGGGCTGGCAGACTCGGCCGGGCTAGCAGAATCGGCCGGGCTAGCAGAATCGGCCGGGCTAGCAGAATCGGCGGTTTCCTCCGGGTCCTGCGTTTCTTCATTCTCCGGAGTTTCCTCGTTTTCTGGCGGAGTCGCGGAAGCCATGGTTTTTTTCGAGGGGCCGGCCAACTCATCGTCGCTCCCTGAGGGGGTGGGGATCTCGCGTTTCCTGCCGCGGCTGATACGCAACTCTTCGAGGGCCTCTTCCTCCTCTCGGCGCATTTGTTCGCCCCACGCTCGAAGTTCTTCTTCGGTTTCGCTCGAAACAGATTTCTCAACCTGTTCCGAGGCGGCGGAGGCGTAGGATGCCGTG
>JAHPZR010008554.1:0-12500 GCA_019787425.1 Platygyra sinensis
GGAATAATCTAGATATTCTGTAGTTTAGCCCAGATCCGATAGAGCACTAGACGTAAGATTGGACATTCGGGCGCGTGACTTCTGGGATCCCCAGAGCTCAGCATTCTTTGATGTGAGGGTCTTCCACCCTACTGCCTAGTCCTATTGGGACCAGGAGCCACAGCAGATCTATCGCATCCATGAAAACGACAAGAAGCGGTTGTACTCGAGGAGAGTGCTGGATGTTGAGCATGGCTCGTTCACGCCGCTTGTATTTACAACTACTGGAGGGATGGGAAAGGAATGCATACCGGCGATTACATAGTCGACTTGCTGAGCTGATAGACGCCAAGAAAGGAGAACATTACTCGCAAACAATTTCCTGGATTCATGCAAGGACATCCTTTGCGCTCCTTAGGTCGGCCCTGGTTTGCCTTCGAGGATCGCGGGTGAAGCGCTGTACTGAGTTTGACTACAACAATTGTGATATTGAAATCGCAGCTGCCGAAGGAGCCATTGACATTGTTTATTGTTTCTTAGCCGAATTTTATATAGGGTTTCAGTTTTGCCATTCGCCTTTCGCTTTTCTAGATAGTTTTTAGGTACTTTTAGATTTATCAGATTATTAGGTTTTGAATTTATCCTGAATTTTAATGTTATAGCAAAAAATAGGGAGAATACACCACACACCATGTATTATTATTATTATTATTATTATTATTATTATTATTATTATTATTATTATTATTATTATTATTATTATTCCGTGTTTCGAAAGCCTCGGCATACAGAAGTGATTCCACAACCGATATATATAAATGACGATTGTGGACACAACAACAACAACAACGAGCTTTATGTGCATGGCCATAAAAGAGAGTTTCAGCGTTCCAAAAGCATTTCAAGAATAACGAATAAATAGTAATATAAGTAAATCAAATAACAATAATTACGCTTTCGAGAATAGATATATTTTCTCGCATTTCTTAACAGGAAGATACGTTATCCATAGACAACGCATGGTCTAATAAAAATTTTCTGGTTTACTTGACGTTTCGTATGCTACAACATACATCTTCAGAAGTGAACGGTTATAACTGTAACAAATATTTAAAATACAAAAAATAAAGAGGGGAACTGGAGACGAAATAAAAAAACAATGACAAAATTGATACTACCGAAAGTTGATACTACCGGTAGAAATTAATAAAGAAATAGCTTCTCGCTACCAACCGACGCGGACGTAAAGAGTTCGTAGAGTCGTTATTTTCGCGGTCAAAATTTGCTTCACAGTGTAACGGCTTTGTGCACTTTTTCACCTATATCTTTTTTTCCTTCCGATAAAATTTTTTAGTTCTTTTTTAGATTAAGGAGGATAGTATGTACACTGCTATTATTCAATAAAAAATATAGGTCACCATGCTCGTTTAAAAGAAAACGAACATTTATTTCGCTATCGAGCTCAGCATGAGGGAAATTTCTTTCGTTTTGCACGTGCACCCGCTAATTTGCGCGCGCTAATGACGTGAAAATCGTGCGCAGTAGGGATGCGCAATGCAATACTGAGGAATCACCTTAAGGGAACCTCCACTCTGACAAAAAGTTCACTTCAAATCACACGAAATAATTTGAAGAATCAAATTTGTTTGAAGTTTTAACTAACAAAGCGCGTTTACCTTAAATACATGAATTATAGAATCGTTTATTTTTGTTTTCAAAGTTCCCGGGCGCTACCATCTTGAATAATTGTGGCGTGAAATGGTTGCCCTTTAGTTATTAGACAAAAGCTCTTTGTGTCAGAACAATACAGCAACCAAGACACGTCACAATTATTCAGGATGGCGGCCCCCAGGAAATTTGAAAACAAAAATACGCGATTCTGAAATTCGTTTTTCTCCACTATAAACACTCCTCTGGAAAAAAAAAATTAAAACTAACGTTATTGCAAATACTGTATCCTGCGGTTTAAAGTGATTCTTTTGTAGGAGGGGAGGTTCCCTTTAAGGAAAACTGCGAACCGAGGGAGGGGTTTGTAAAGATTTGACCTGTCAAAAACGCATGTATGGGAGAGGGAGGGGAGCTCGAGCGGGGGCTGGATGACGTGATTGGTACCGATTCAACGTTACGATTATGTTGCGAAATGCTATTTGAGAAAAAAAAACTTTGCAAAAGACGCTTAAATCAAGTTGTAGAAAAATCTTTCGACTTTGTTTTGCCAGTTAGCGCTCCAGTGTTACACAGGACTTGTAAGTAACAGTTTTCCCTTCAAGGTCGCGTAGGGAATAACAAGAGAAGACAAAATTCACAATTGTAAACTCCTTCAATGAACTTAAATACAGCAAAATCAACGTGCATCTCTGCAGATATGATAAAGTGAAACGTGTTATTTAAAGTACATCAACCACGTACGCAAAAATGAAATAGAACAGTAGAACACTTTATTGGCAATGCCAATTTCCTGGCATCGTGAAAAGAAGGTTGAGCCTTTATTACGTGTCTGCGGTATTGCCCATTGTTTGATTCACATTGCAACAAAAGGCAAGATGTCACTGGGAGGGAGAGGTCAACTTTGCTCGTGCAGCCATGCGACTGCGGGCCGATGATCTTGGCCATTATGACGTCACTAGTGAACCGGTCCGTGAGTTTTCAATGGCCGCTAAAAAATGACACCAGAAAAGTATTTCATCCGATGATTGCTCAAAGAATTTGAAAGAAGGCGATCAACAGACCGCAGTAATAAAATAACCTGTTAATATTGTACCCAAAAATCCTTTGGTTTTCAAAAACAAGATGTCGGAAGGCGCAAAACAAGCCCCAATTTCGAGATCGCTCAATTGAAAACGCAATGAAGCTTTGTGCCCGTTTCTTGGGCGATATCCGAAGAACAAAACAATGAACTACACGAACACAAAAATATGATCTTGATATGGTTTAAAACGTTTGAATGGTGATAAAAACGAATCATTCGACATATACATAAAAATGATCAGTGGGTTTAAGCCCATTATTTTGTGAACGATAGCGGCGTGGGCCTATAGAGGACCTGTTGATCCAATTATACTCGAAACCCTCGAAGTATGAGGAAGTATTTGGCGGAAAATGTTCCCTCACAAAGACATTTGAACCATCAAGTCATATGCTGGGTTTGGAAATAATGTACCATGGAGTAATTTTTCTTCGCTAAATTATCCGCAAAATCGTCAAAGATAACAACATTTTGTTCTGCGAGGCCAGCCAGCTGACTGCAAGCTTCCAAGCAGGCGGTGTGTGGATATTTTAGATGCTAAAATGTTTTAACATCACTGAACAGGAGACCTAGATGAAACGGTTGATGTTCAGAATAACATGAATGAGACCTCTTAGCAGAAATGTGCTTCATTGCATGTCAAACTATATACCCTGGGGTATATCTCCTGTTAATGTGGCCTTTTCTTGCTTGGTTTATTTGTATTCTACTTATGGGCAGCCACTTAATTATTGCATGTTTTTGTATGTTTTTCTTGATATTGTTATTACTATGTTACTGATAGAGTGTTTGTTATTACTATTTTATATATTAGGATTCTCAATGGTGTTTTTGTATCTGTAAATCCAAACACTGCTGTGATTTTGTTTCATTTTTGCCATTTTCGAGATGCTTGCATGACGTTGTTTGTGAGTGAACGCATACGACTAAGTTTTTGACTTTTTAGCGGACAAAACGAAATTGCTATACTCTTATAAAGCTTGGACTTTGTACACATGATTAGTTTTATTCTAGCTTTTTGATTTAATCAGTTCTCTGATAAGAACTATTAATTTGACTTTGTTTACGTATGTCTAGAACTTCATTCGGAAGTTTTTGATGGCTGTTATTCATGCAGCCACTCAGCCTTTCACAGCCAGCCGTTAAAAAACAAACGACAGCTATTCAACCATCCCACTTCTGCCCGGTAAAAATGTTCGTCCGCAGCCGTTCGACTATTGCCGTTCAAAAAACTTTCCTTAGCCGTTCAGCCATTCGACCTCTACTCATCCGTTCAAAAAAATTCGTCAGCCGTTTAGCAGTTCGACATCATCCAATCAAAAAAATTTCGTCAGCCGCTCAACGTATAATGTATAATAATGAACGGATTCCGAACGGCTATCCGTTTAAGAATGGCTAACTGTTGGGCACGTTTTGGCGTGAGGTTACATGTGCCTTAAGCCTCGATAGCAACACATGTGCATCATTGCAAGAAAATAGAGCGGACACGACCTTCACTTAACATAAACAAAATAAACACTCAATAGCCCTTTTCACGGTTTATTTTTCTCATTTGCATTACAATACGGAGGAATGGCACGTGAAGCTCCACGCTGACCGCAATACGATTTCTATTGGTTAAAAAAAGTAAGTGTCAATCAAAGATGCATGTGCGCTTTATTATTTAAACAGTCAAATCTCGGTAAGCTGCAGTGTGAAAATTTACACGTGCGAGTTCATCTCTGAACAAGGAAGGAAAAAAGCGCACTTGTAAACGCATCTTGTATCGCAATAACAACAACTAAGGTAAGAAACACTTATGTTATGTTTGCAGTTACAATAGATAACCGTTCCTCAGTGACGGTGCATTTATAATTCAACTGAAAACACAATGTCAGTCATACGTCAAGAACTACCTCTAGAATTCTAACAAAAATTAAGATCTGAAAAATTAGTGATATCGCGCAATATCGTGAAAATGGTTCGTTCCGTTTAATTTAAATAAAGTGTAATTAAGGAGACCACTGACTACAAAGCATCTGCAAAACTATTCCAACAGTTATAATTCTGTCTTACTAAGTGTCCTCTCGTCTCCTGTCAATTTTTGTGTCGTTTTTCATAATCAGTTTAGTCCTCGTCGTTATGATATTTTTCATAGTTTTTTTCAGCAAAATTGCCGGATCTTAATACCTTTTAGCAACCTATCAATAAATTTTAGAACAAATTTATTATCGTTCATATTATGTTCCAGTTCCGTCGTAACAAAGTAGCGAAACACAAGATGGTGGGTCCACTCAGAAATTCTTTTCTACCCCAATCGGGAAGGAGAAAATAGGGAACCTGAAATTGTGTTCTTAGCTATGGTATTGTTTATAGTGTTTCAATTGTTGCTATTCTTTGTTGCGTGTTTTGCAACTGAACGGGCATCACTTCAATGGTGTGCCAAAAGGCTTTTTCGTCTCTTTTTAAACTTTCTTTTAGAAGAAGTCATACTTGAAAACAATTACCAGAGTTATTCTAGAAGCATGATAATATCAGTGGCACACTTTGCATAATGGTTATATAGAGAAGAATACATGGCGTGCGTACATTTAAGGAATAGACCAGGAATATTCAATGTCTAGCGTGCGTCCATCCAATTCGGGATGCACGCGGATAGTTGGGAGAACACGAAGGTAGCGTAATATAAGAGATGCTGAAGAGAAATTTCATATCTACAACAGGCATTATTTTTTTATACCTGTCACTTTTATAGTAATAAAAGTATATCGTGTCACATTTCAATAAAATCTTTCAAGCTCCCAGTTTCCGAGCTGAAAAAGTCTGAAGACATTTTTTTAATTATTTCACCAGGATATTTCACAAGACGATGATGTATTGCGGGATTTTTGTGTTTGCTGTCCTTGCAGCTTCCGGCCTTGTGCACAGTACTGACGGTGGGTAAACGTCATCGTGTTTAAAGGGAACCTCCACTCTTACAATAAGTTGGCTTTGAATTGTTTGAAGTAATTACTAAATCTCCAATTTTACTGGACAAGGTGAAAATATCATTCAATAGTAACAAATGAAAAATTGAGTTAAGGTTATCACCTTTTAATTTTCCCGTGCACCGCCATTTTGGATTTTGTGACGTCATGTGGTTGCCGCTATTGTTAGGAAGCAGAGCATTTTTTGCGTGAAACAATTGGACAACCATATGACGTCATGTAATCCAAGATGGTGGCGCCCGGGAAATTTAAAAGCAAATATAGGTGAAAGGCAAACCCTGTTTTGCCTGACACTGATATCTCATCGCTGGGTTTTCAACTGAAATTTGAAATAAGACAGTATTTCGTACAATTAAACGTCCGTTTGCTTTAAGAGTGGAGGTTTCTTTTAAGAAGCGATGCTGGGATAATTGAAAACACAGTCACTTTCTTTACTTTCGCTTTAAGTTGAGTAATATTGAAACATTAATACCTGATCAATACAAACATTTTCTCTTGATACAAACTGACCTCAGACATTTTTTTTCAAACATCATCGTCAATTTCAGCGTAAGACGTACGTAAAACGAAAAGCGAGCACACGCGATCAGCAAGCTGTCTCAATTCTCATCCCCAGTTTCCACCTTCTTCGTAAGGAACGCCTGGCACTATGCCCCCGCCCCCCGTGTTATCTTGGTGACCAAGACAACACGACCTGCATTTTAAAACTTGGGGGTCCCTTAGAAAGGCCAAGTAATGATGGAGGAGACAGATTCTTTGTTAAGATGATCTTAGTTTAACTGTAACTGTGACAGTTAAACATATTGCATGATTACGAGCGGGAGACTGAAATAAATCCACCTTATTTATTGCAGCACATCGAAAATTTAACACAGCTACGCTACTCACTATCTATCACAGAATAGATAGTGAGTAGCGTAGCCAACCAGAGAACGGCATTCGTGATAGAACGCAAGTAGATTCATACTAAAAGTGAATATATGAAAGATAATTTATTTGAACTGCGTAGAAAGATATGAAGATATGATTGATCATCAACTGCTCAAGATGTGTATATATCTTTAAATCTTTCTCCTCAACTGAAATATATAATCTTTCATAAATTCACTTATAGAGACGCAAGCATTAACTTTATTCTTTCAGACTCGTGTGAACATTGCCACAGTTTAATGTCACTGGAGGACTGTGATAGCTACAGTCAGAACATGAAATGTCCGATACCTGGGTCCAGGTGCTATGTCATCAAAATGAGGCACGCCAGTGGTTCCGATTCTTTCACACGAGGCTGTGTAGATGAGCAAAATGGGATGGAGATCGCCTTAACTTGCTCTGAAATAAAAGGTTGTCAGTTTGGGACCTGTATAACGTCTGGGTGCCTGGCATCTTTGCCCTGTTCGTAAAACTAAATTGGACGGCGTCACTGCAATGAGGACAACGTCAGTTCATTGTGAACTACTGATATCTGCCCGTTAATAACCTAACTTGTTTAATCATTATTGTTTGAAGATTGGTTTTCGCTTACCCATAATTAATAAGAATTAGCACATGCAGACACAGTGCAATGTGGATAATTAACGTTTTTTATTGGGACAGTTTCCGGACACAAGGCGCTATTTATCAGCACTGTTGTAAGAAAATTCAGCTTTGTACAGTCCGCTCTTTATTATTTGGAAAATTATAGAAAACCCAACGTAGCCTCTTCTCAGGTGAAGTCCAGGAATTTAAATATTCTACTTTGTATTTTACCGACTTTTTGTACACCTTTAGGTGTGCAACGTCGTTTCCGCTTACTTTCATCTAGTAGACAAAAAATTAGTTATCTTGTCCTTTTAAACCGGTTTCCTTTGCGTCATGAGCGCAGTACTAGGAGCCTGCAACTCCCATGCAACGCGCGGCATTTGTACAGACCAGTCTATTTTTAGATATTTTTCCCGCCAAATAGGCCAGTTCCAGTCTACATCAACACGCTTCGGTAAGGATAAAACAATTCGGCCTCACTGCGTGAACAGGTGGACATCACATGTCGACATTAGTCCGTGCTTATGATTGCAATTGGCTACTGAAGTTCCTATGGGGATCTGAATTCGAGAAAAATTCAAACTAAAAATAGATCGGTCTGTGAAAACGCCATGACAGGAATATGGGGTAGTTGCAGGCTCCTAGTAATGGGCTCCTGCATGCGTATATTAGTTTCAACGGAAGCTAACTGGCTGAACTATTTTTCAGTAATGAAGTTTATTAGTTTTGTGCATGAAATAATTTTCCCTTACTATTAGTCACACCTATTTGGGAAATGGCAGAAATTCAAATGAAGGATCCCTCCTTAAAGTTCCTAAGTTCTCTCTTTTTTAATTTCAACCTGTGAATTTTAATGTGAGCTCCATTTTTAATTTTGGAAACGTCGTAGTTGTTTATTGGATGTTGCATGTTAGAAGTTGCATTTTCATATCGTAAAAACTTGACGTGTAAAAGATGACACAAAAGCAAGTTCTTTTGAAAAGCTTGGGCGATTACACTAATCAGGTCGATTTCGCCGACGATTACGAAGATAAGTATTGACAAAGGAAGAATAAACTACTGCTGGACCAAGTTATGTCTCTTCCTTGACGTCCGTAGTGAAGTCCATTGAATTAAGTAGATCCTTCGGTACCAGGAAATCGTGACGATTCTCCGCTCTCTCAAGCAAAGCAGTTCTTTGCAGAGTTATATTTCCCCAGTTGCCAGTCTAATTGTCCATTCAGAAATTCTCAGCGTTGGCAGGAAAAATCTATCGTCCCAGTAGTTCACAGAGAAAAAGGTATCGTCACAGAACCTTTCTGCGGCAGTCTGGGCATGTTGCTTAATGCTTATCAACCAGCAAAAACAAAACTGCATGAGATGAAAATAAAACTCAATTTGAGGAAACCCACGACTTATCTCTCATCTGGAGGTATTGGAGCATGGAGGAAAAAATTACGCACGGGGTAAAATATCTAATAATGGTGAAACAGGGGGCTAATTCAGTGATTTGTTGTACAGTACGGACCGAGAAGACTAAGTTAGATAGAGGTCTTCTCAATTCAAGTTTAAAACGTTCCAAATTTAGAACACGAAAACTGCCTAAAAATACGCAGTTTTATAGACGATAACCGTAAAGACTACAAAGAGGAAAAGATTTACTACTGAGTTATACTCTAGGAGACCCAGGGCAGCTAGTCGCAGGACGATGCAATATTTCACCAGCCTCCACGAAGCTCTTCGGAACGTCTCAAAGAAATTGGCTGAGAAGAATAATATGCAGAAATTGGCAACAATGGACCCCAGTCCTAAAACGATAGAGCTTCGTAGTATAACAAGATCCAACGAAATTAGAGGTTCTAGAGAGCTTCGTGACAACTGGTTAACACAAAAGATTATTAAGGTGGTTTACATGAAGAGCGGGAGAGCTCTTCTCCGGCCCACTCTTGCTATAAACTTCCTCCCAGAAATATCGCATAGTCTCGCGACCTGCCGCCCCTGGGTCTGTTGCATGGGAGATTAACCTGTGGATTAAAGTTTACAAATTAAAATAAAAGGATAGCAACATTATGAGCATGTTAAAGAGCACTGGTTTCTTTATTTCAAACAAACACAACTAAATCAAGGAAATATTCAATACAAACACAGTATACGACAAAAATTGGACTTATATAATTTTCCATCCAAATTTTCTTTGTTGAGCTCGTACTTGCATCCATATTACTTGAGAGGTAAAGAAATCTGGGAGATAAGATAGAAAAATATAAATTCTCAGTCAAAGATAACAAATGCAAATTTAACGATAGCAGTGATAATTACATAACAACCACACTGGGTATAATGAAAGGTAAAGATATCTGATTGAGAATACCTGTACTGTGGCAGGGAGAGCAGATAAAAGAGTATTTTGCAGCATAGTAAAATTCTGCCTTTATGTTTTTTTGTGGGGGGGGGGACTGTGTGTGGGTGGTGGAGGTAGGGGTGAGGGTGGGGGCAAGGAAATTATGCTCTAAGACGACTTTATATGAGATAAAGTGTGATGTTTTTACGTTTTTACGTTTTTTAAGTCACTAAAGTAACAAATGTTCCCGGATATTAAGCAATATATCGCTAACTCAAAATGAAAATAACGAACACACAAAACTTGAGCAATTTTAAGGCTGTTTTCAGCTAGCGTGCGATCATTGAGCAACAAATATATACGAAAACCGTCGCAACAGGGTATTGGCCGTTTTCATGCTAAAGACGTTTAAGCTGTCTTGACACCTTTTACGTCCAGGACGTTAAAGGCGTCTCGTATAAAAACG
Organism: Platygyra sinensis; assembly: GCA_019787425.1. Lineage (NCBI taxonomy): Eukaryota > Metazoa > Cnidaria > Anthozoa > Scleractinia > Merulinidae > Platygyra > Platygyra sinensis. The sequence continues at coordinate 9,996 of JAHPZR010008554.1, forward strand.
AGACGAATTTAAGTACACGGCCAAACAAAAAAGTATATATATATTTTTTGATTAAAAACACTGGGTTCTAGACTCTAAACGACTGGAAACATTTTTAGCCCATCAATATATGAACAAACCTACTAGCTGATAACATGGCAAGGCAGTTAAGGGCGTCGCGTTTTTATACTAGACAGGTTTAACGTGCCAAAAGTTAAAGGCGACTAATAAGAGCGTCATTTAGAAGCTCTTAAAAAAGACGTTAAGGTAGACAGACGTTAAAAGCGTCTTCGTTATTTTCCGTTTTTATACTGGACGTTAAATTCGTCTCCAGACACCTTAAACGTCCGAGACGACATTAACTTCCCTAGCATAAAAACGGCCATTGTTAAGTAGCGCCTTTTGTTAAGGAAATTTTCCTTATAAAACTGGTTTATTATCAATGCAACCCTTACTGTGTTCAGCGTGCACTTATGCTAAACAATTCAAGTACGCGCTATAGTGAACACCGATTATACATCTTGAAGCAATAACAAGGAACTACTAAGACTATCAACGGGCGAGATATTACCTGACATTGTGCCCAGTGCTCTGATGTCCCTGAAACTCAGTTTTCAAAAGACGCATAGCATCCAGACGTCTGACAAGCTCCAAATTGGCAATAGTCGTTATTAGTGCAGCCCGACGCCAGATATTGTGCCATATCCTCAGTCATACAGCCTCGAGCGAAGTGCTGGAACGACTCATCTTCCTGTTTAAAAACAATGCACCTGGTTTTCGATGGCTCACATTCCTGGATCTCAATATTCTTGTCGCAGTCCTCCAGTGACGTGAAGCTATCACAGTAAAGGCACTTCAACTGAGCGGAAGAACCTGAAAGTCATACATACTCAGTGATGTTATTGTTCTTAGCATTAAAATACGAAACGTCAAGTTCAAAAATGAAAGTTTTTACAACATGCGTTGTCTCGTTATGTTTATGACCTCATGCAGTTTGTTTGCTATTTTCACTCAAGTTAAAATGGCCGAAGAATAAGAGTGTCTAAGAAAAAAAGCTATAAGCCGCGTCTAATAAACTCAATCTCACTTCCTGACTACGACTTGTAACAATTCTTTGACCTTGCCGGCTGCGCTGTTATGGCCGATACATGACCACAGCCATAAATACAGCCACCCTCAGCTTTCATCTTAGCTAGGCAAATTACTACATATTACATGTTTACAAAAGCAAAACACAACAACCAAAATGGCCGCTCTCAACTTTGGAGGTCTTCAAGAAACTCGTACTCAGGCTCTCCATGTTATCGGCCAAAAGTTTACATAGTACATCTGAGTGAGTGATACATTTGCATATTCTGCCCCCTAACAATATAGTCGTTTCTACGCTTCGCGTATCCACGACTATAAAAATGTAATAAAGTTGTCTTGTCTTGTCTTGTCTATAAATGATTGTGTTTTCAATAATCTTAGAACGACTTTGGCCTACCATGTTCAACGCTTTGCACAAGGCTGGAAGCTGTAAGAACAGTAAGCACAAAAAGTCTCCAGTACATCATAGTCTTGTCAAAGAACCTGGTGAAATAATGAAAAAAAAAAACAACCAAGTGAGGTCAGACTGTCCAGCGAAGTATGTCGACATTTTGAACATTATTGAATGACTGCCCTCGAAAAAGGTTGGAATAAATAACAGGGCACTGACCCTAGCTGGCTTTGTGGAGCACATTTGCCCCCTAACCGCCGTTTGGAATACATTTCTTTGTAAAAACTGTTGTTTAAAGTTAAGTCCCGCATTTTCATTAGTTTGCGTCAGATTCTTCTGAAACGCTGCATGCATGTTTTCTGCAAAAATCGGAAAAGCCCGACAAAACTCCCAATATACCTTGGAGCTCGAGATTTCTGCAGGTCAATTATCAAACAAAGGATAGTGATTTAACAAAGGCAACAGGGCGAGTTTAACCTGGCTGTTCTTTATCCGAATCTAAGTTCTTCATGGCGAAAGTTGCCCATCACGCCAAGAGTGCTATTGGCGATGTATAAAATCGATACTGTGCGCAAGGTTTGGAAAGGTTTAAAACATTTTTAATTTCCATAATGTTGTGAGGTGATTTTACGCAACCCAGTTTTACGAATTATCCTTATGGATGCATTTTCCCGAGTTCATTACTATTTTTTATAAATATTACATTAAATTGCAACAATCAAATAAATAATAAAAAAGTTGAGCGATAGACGCTGAGAGCTGTTTAAAGCTGCACGGGTTGTGTTTCCGATCGATGAGGTCACCTGTGCTCGAATGGCAGGATATTCGGATATCATCTGTTGCAGCCGGGCTTGCCGTTATTCAGCCGAATTGTAGATAAAACTTGTTGCAGAAGCTACGTGTAACAAGCCGTGACACACTTACCTCAAGTGCTTTCTTTTCAGTAAGCTTTGATTCAATGCAAACTGCGGTCAGTAGAACTGAAGTCGAATGAACGTGTTAAGTCGTCCAGTTCAGAACCAACACTAAACAAGCCCGCCTTTTCT
>JAHPZR010008554.1:17500-25319 GCA_019787425.1 Platygyra sinensis
TTACCAAGCAAGGAAAACAGTTTATAAACGCCAAACTTATCTTAGCGGGATTTTAAGCGTATCACAGCTTGTAATACAACAATTAAGGTAAGACTTGTTCCCTCTCGAGCTCGTATTTTCTGCTTATAGTTACCAAAAATCATGTCAGTTCGTCAGAGTGTTCATAATTTACCACGTCGGTCACACTAAGCGGAATTCCAACAAAGACTCAACTCTGTGTCTGGTCAACTCGCTGCTCTTTAGGGTCACTGATGTCTTTCGACCTCACAAGTAGCTTCTGTGACTTAAAGTTGGCTCCCTGCATGTTGCAGTAACAGGATTCCTTCAGTGTGAAATGCCCGTTTTCATGAAAAAGTTCCGTTGCGGGGACGAACAAATTGATTTTTAATTACTTTCAAGCAGAGAACGACGCTCATTTACTTCTTTTAACAAGGCAATTCAAACATCATCTTGCGGATTTTGTATATAAAACCTCTCGCAAGGCCATAAATGTCAAGTCCATGCTCGGCGGTCGCTTACGAGAGGTGGACTCTTACAAGAGGTTAATTCTAAATATAGTGATTTGACTGAGAAACTTTTGGTAATTTTAATCTGGGAAACCCTTCGCTCATGCAGGAGAGGCTGGGTCGCATTATAGTTACGTTAACGGGCGGGAAATGACATTGCTACAAAATATTCACGTGCTCTGATAGTTCTGAAATATGATAAAATATGCATGAAATTGTAAAACGACAGGATTTGTCAGTTATTAGACCTATTCTGCTGCCGTGCGGAACCTAAATTAATTTGGTTTAGATACGCTTTTGAACGTCGACTTTCATTCAGTCCCGCCAAACACCAAAACATTCTATCGAAACGACTCCGTATTGAAATAACCGCACACCACATCAAACTTCTTGCTTTACTCAAATTAAGGGTTTTTTAAATCTAGAGCGGATCACTTTGCTTTTATGAGGCCGCGGTTTATAAACCTTTAATGCATATACACACATAAACTGTAATGTTATGACGACATTTTTGACTCTCGGACTGTTTTTTTTTTTTTCTTTCGTTGAAACCAGAATGGAGGCTGGACTACTACCTAGCAATCTGTACTAATCTCGATAAAGTGAAATTAACGAGACCAAGCCAAAACTACAAAAGATCCGCAAAACTATTCATGCCCAATGAAGCGTTTTAACTGACTTTATAACAAAAGGAGTTTAAAAAAACACGACGGCGATGACGAAGACAACGTTGATCAGAAAATTAATTTATATTTTACCTTCGAATCTCGAAATGCTCTAAAGTCATTTACTTTGTCTATCGCAAAACCGTCGTGGATTCCTTCGGCTCCCTATTTTGTTTAGTCAAAACGCGGTTCTGGTTCCGGGTAGCCGAATGAGACAAAAGATGAAATTATCCCAGGGGAAGTCAGTCTAATCCTCTTCAGGTTTTTTTATATATATCCCGGGGGAATTCCACAATTACTGCTGTGTATTTACTCATTAATTTTCGTTAGATTTTTCAGGTAATATATATCAAACACGAGACAGTGCTTCATCGGGATATCCAAACACTGAGAAGAGAGTTGAAAATACGACGCGCAGCAGAGAATTTTTGAGAAAATTCGAGGTGTTTAAGCAGCCAAATGCATTTCAATAAAATCTTATACGAGCACACTCCTAGTGTCCGAGCTGAAAACAGTCTTTTAACGTGTTTTTATTTTTTACTTTTTTATTGCGTTATATTTTTAATTTTTCCAGGTTGTTCGACAAGACGATGATTTATTGGGGGATTTTAGTGTTCATTGTGCTTACTGCTTCTAGCCTTTTGAAAACTTACGGTGAGTAAAAAAACGTCCTGTTTGAAAAGCGAAGCTACGGATTATTGCAAAAACAGCATGCCGGGCCATAGAAAAATACAGCCAATCAGAATGCAGGAAGGCCGTTGTATATTGGATGGTATTACACCCCAACCTTCCCATCAGGCGCCGCGCATGTCGCATGGATATTTTTGGCCATTGTATTTTGTATGACATGGTATAAAACAGTTATGCAATGCTCTGTTGTGGTATACCAAAGAATATCCCATTTGTCACTTGCATGTTATTGGTTTACACACGTATGAGCGTTTAGGCGAGTCTGTATGCTGAGGAAATACAAGTGACTTATGGGGTAGTCCATGATATACTACTCGAAAGCGTTTCATAATTAGTACTTCATATCTGACCGTATTCGCAAAAAATTGCCCGCAGATGACTTAAGGACAGTCACGATGATTTGAACCCACCCCCACCCCTAGCTAGGAGATTGGTCCGTATTGCATACACATGGCATGGACCTCTTCAGCAGGGTGCCATATCAACACAGAACCCTCAAACAAGGTATCAACAACTAAGCAAAATACCCAACAACACAGTCAATATCAAAATTATTTGGCACTGAAAACTTAAACTCTAACTAAGCAGAATGAAAGTTTCTCATACGGCTGCGGCCCTTGCATGTCCCATCGACCTACAATTACTTTACTGAAACATATCTTTAAATATCTTTGTGAATAAGAGAGCTGTTTTTTAAAGGAGCGAGATTGATTTAGGATATCTTTAGCTGACAAGAGACATTTAATGATAAAGCCAGTAACATCAGTCAGGGTTCATGTAGTTATCATGGAGTCAGCGTAGTCGAGTGGTTAAGACGCCGGACTTGGAACTTTCGCGGATTCAAGTACCGCTCTGACCACTTAGCTGGAGGTGTTCCTCGGTAGACGCAGATCAACTCCTAGGTCAAGCTTGTAACCTATAGCTATCGGTAGGTGCTCCCTCATATGGGATATACAGGCCCTAAGGATGCGGTTTTTCAGCCGTTACCTCTAGTCTTGAGTTGGGTTTGCTCTTTTAGAACAAGCTTCCATTTCATGGATCTTTTACGATAAAACAATCAACAAATCCCCTCGTAAATTATGTTAAGGCAACTGTGCCAGCTGCAAAGGGCATAGATAAGGAGTCCAATTTTTCTGTCAGGTCATAAATAGTAGAGAGGAAATCGTAGATTTTGGTCATAAATAGGTAAGGGGTTTTAGAAGTGGGTCGCACATCTCCACCCATTGTTTCAGGGAAACTTGTATATAGCCAACTGGTCAGCCTTCCGCCAGTTGAGATTTTTAAAATCAGAGCTTGCAACAGCAGCAATGCTTTAAACGCAACAATAAATGTATACCTACGTCCTTAAACAAGAGGCCTCGCAAAGGTATACTGAAATACTTGACTGTGTCACATATCACCAAGGACCCAGCAAGAGTAGGGAAGGAAATTTCTTGTAGCAAGCTACATTGAACAAACTAAGCTGAAGCACATGGTGACGATGAACCGGGTGAATAAGTATGGTAACGCATGCGCATGAAAGCAACATATGATTGGCCAAATGTGACAGAAGATGTTGTTTGCACTCGAGCCAAGCTCTGCCCAGATAGTATGTCACACAATGTGATATGTCTTGGTTGTCACGTTGACTTAAATTATAAGGTTATAATTTGCTTTAATTGAACTTAAAAAGATTTAAGAGAGCCTTGTTGAGCAGAGGATCCCCTTTCTACAAGAGACGAAGCCCCGTCCTTCTCACTCACCTTTCAATCTCTTTATAGCTACCCACTGCTGGTATTGAGGTCCCGCAAAAGACCAAGATACTTGTGATAAAGAAATTCAATACCGAGAGTGTGAAACCTTCGGCCCGTCCATTTGTATAGCAGTGAATGAACTCAGCCAAACCTACTATATGAGAACTTGCTTCTCGATATACGACTCTGATTGGGAGAGGTGGAAATGTGAAACTCGCAATTTTGGCGACGGGATTACCTCTGGAAGTGGCATGTTATGTGAAATTGGACGGTGCATTGCAAACATAGGAAATGAGGGTAAGCAACAAAACTTAGTCCAACCACAGCCCCATGCATGTCTCGTTAGGAGTGCTTCTCCCTCCAACATCCTAAGTGGTTTATCAGCCTCTAACCCATAGAAACCTGTGGTCTTTTGCTTTTATATAATAGTTCAGGAGACGCGCACTTTTTCCATGAGTTTACTAGCACAATAAATCATAGCTGATTGACCAATCAGAGCGCGCGCATTGATTTGGTTGTTATATATTACCTCTTTGGTGTTTTTCCACCTTAATGAAATACTTTTTCAGATTTCTCATAAATCAAGATCGTTCTGAATTCGCGGCCAAAATAACTCAAAGTTACGTCACTGATCTCCTTTAACTACAAGACGAATACACTCGAACCTTCCTTAAGCAACCATCAAAATGACAAGCCTTGGTGGTCGCTAGGAGAGCTTAGACCATATTGAGTCAAACTTTTGCCTTATTAGCATAAGGTGACTGAAGAGACTTACCTCATGTTTTAAATGTTTTATTCATTTGAAAAAGTAATTTCGAAAAAAAAAATCCTGTACTTCCCATTGAGAAAGTTCCCGTCTCTTGTACCACAGAGACCACTCTATGTGTTCGTGGTTAATAAATATAAAACGAACAGATGCTCTGAGGGTTTTGAATAAAGCTCTGAAAATTGCATATCTAAATTACATTTCGGCCTGAATGTCTCAATAAAATCAAATAAAACGCTAATCGACTCGCGCGGTGTTCTTTCTCCTTCCTAGGCCGTCTGAAGCGTCTTTTTACGAAATTACTTTTGGTTGGAGACCGGTAAGACAAGAGAGAGAGACAAAGCTTGCAACTTGACGGTCGCCAGCTGCGACTTCCTCCACTTCAAACTGGGATTAACGCTAAAAACTGAAAATCTCGCCTAAATGAATGATAGATGAGTTTTTCTCTATCTCTTTGCTGAATTCGAGCTTCATTCCTCCAACATATTCCAAGGAAATCGATGCTGAAATCAGGATTACAGTTTTATTAATATGATCGGTGCCAAACTCAGCCACCAAAGGAATTCAAGGCATGCAGGCCATTTCAAATCTACTAATCAGCGCTTGGAATCCCAAAGCAGCCCACCTCGATGCGCAATTTCAGTATTTTGGCGTTTATTCCAGTTTGAAGTGCAGGAGGCCAACCTCGTTCCCAGGGTCTTTTCCCTGGCTTTGGGGCGGGGCGCCCCCAAGCCAGGAAAAAGACCCTGGGAACGAGGTTGGCAGGAGGTCGCGCGTGGCGGTCGCCAAGATGAATGCCTTGTCCCTCTTTCTTGTCTGGACGATCTCCGGCCAACAGCAATTTCGAAAAAGGACGTTTGAGACGACTCAAAAAGGCGAAGAAACACCAATCGAGTCGATTAACGTTTCATGTAACTCTATTGAAATATTGAGACCGAGATGTAATTTAGATATGTACTTTTTAGAGCTTCATGAATAACACTCGTAGATTTCGATCGTTTCGTATTTGTTCCGGGGGGGGGGGGCTTACTTGACCCATGTTTGGGTATGGGGGTGCCGCCGAGGGTTTGAAATCCTGACCCTGTTTAGGACAAAAATACGCTAAAAACCCTACCCTGTGTAGGACAACAGCCTCCATTTCAGGATCCTGTTTAGGACAAGTGACAAAATGCACACTCACTGGTTTTACAGGGATTTAAACTGTTCAATATATAAGTGATTCAAATCAGAGAAATCATGCTGGATGCATCTAAAACCCAGTTTTCAGCTGAGTTGTTGCGTCTCTACACTGAACTAAACAAAAAGCCATCAAGCATTAAGCTCTAAATTAGTTAGCGTAGTGAAATGTCGTCATTTTATCTATAGAAAGGTGATTTTTTAAAATAGCAAATCAAAGAGGTATGATTTCTTCAATTACTGTATAATGAATAAGTGGAACTTATAATTTTGAGGTTAATTTTATTTTAAGGCACTAATAGAACTTTTACAGAGAAAATATCCCTAAACAATATATATGCCAGACGTCCAAGACAGAAACTAGACCTATCGGTACGATCTGTTCTGTAAATGCGCGCGTGTTATAATACTGCTAAGTGGAAAGAAATATTTTACATTAAGATACCGACAACAATAGCTTCTTGTCCAGAAAATGATCTGATCAACAGTCGCTTTACTCAGTTGACATTATGCAAATCAGGAAAAGAAACGCGTCGCTTGTCCGCCGCTCGATCGCATGCTCTTTCAACTTCTCGCAGGCTCCGGGTCGAGGGCTATGAAAAGAAAGAGACTCCCCGCAGTCTCTCGGCTCGCAATACCATACCCTGTTTAGGACAGGTTTTTAACCCGTTTTATGACAGAGGCAAGTCAAATTGTATACCCTGTTTAGGACAGCGAGGCCAAAAACCATACCCTATCCAGCGGCACGTCCCCGTATAGCCCAAGTAAGGGGAAACCCCCCCCCGGGGTATTTATCAACCATGAACACATAGACTGGTCTGCCTGTGCTTGTACTACCAGGAGTGCGATATGTTTATATTGGCTATATGGATATATGCGACCCCAAAGGGTTTGGTTTCTCCACCGTTTTGGTCATAAATAGGACATGGCTTTTGCACTCTTGTCTTAAATTGGGTATGTTTTTTAGAAGAAGCTATGTTTTCATCATTATCGACAAGACCATCAACAAAATTCCCATAACATCGGTCTGAATAAGGTAACTAATTATTACGCAGGCCTGAAACAGGGTATAAACAGGGTAGCGAATTTGTGGTCAGGTCATAAATAGTGTTGGGTATTATCACAGATTTTGATCATACTAAAATAGGGTAAGGGTTTTGAGAAGCGGGCCAGACCCACCCACCGATTGTTTGTGGGAGTACCCCGGGTATGGTTACAACAACTTATTATCCAATTTAGGCGCTATTATCTGTGAAGTTCAAACTTTAAGCCCTAAAAGTGGTCACGGTTTTTTCTGCAAAAGATGGTAACTTACAAGAGGCTTCGAATATAATAATTTGATTTGGGAATTTATGGTATTTTGGAAAACTGGACGCTCAGGAGAGCTGGTTGCTTACGAGAGATGGTCAAAACCTGAGGTTCGACTGTAAACGCTCGCTCACGAACAACTAGACCCCAGTCCTCCAACAAGCACGCGCATGTCCTTAGACCAAGTTATGCCAGATTATTATTTTTTTTAATTTTTCTTAACAGGAGGTCCATTCAAATGTCCTACTTGTGTTGGTTCGTCTGAAGAGGAATGCAACAGTAGAGTTCGCATCGTTGCCTGCATGGATGGACTAGACCGCTGCTTGGCTACCAAGTACCTCAAGAAAGACCATTTCTGGCGAGGCTGTGGAAACGAAATTATTTTCAAGCAACAGAAGGCAAAGTGTGCTGCTCAATCTTGTGAAGTGTCAATGTGTCGTGAGTCTTACTGTGTGGCCTAGAGGGATGCCTCTTGGCTCAATAAAACACCGTTGTTGGAAAACAGAAATTAGGTCTTTTTACTTGACGTTTCGTGTTTTTCGACGTTCATCTTTAGAAGTGACTGTTGAGAATAGAAGTAACAACTAAATTTTAAATTTGAGATAAGCAACAATTAGGAGGACTGTTATGGAAAACAGTCTTCCATTCAACTTTTGATTCGCGAAAATCGAGTGCAAATTTATTTCGGAAAGGGCAGCGAAACTGACCGAGGTGTTTACTGTTACCTACAACTAATTCACAAATATATTAGCAAATAATCTTTTGTCGTCGATCTTTCCAAGGTACTTAGATCACCGAATCACCAGCCCTAACTCCTAAGGGATTGTAATTATTTGCTAAACTAAACTGAGTCGCAAGTTTAACCAGAGACAGTACCAACGTTAGCGAAGCCACCAAAATTTTCAATTTTAAATCATTCCTATAACCAGCTATAACTAGCCGTGTCAAATCAACCGTCGCTCCGCTTGAGCAACC
>JAHPZR010008556.1:5000-32641 GCA_019787425.1 Platygyra sinensis
GTTGTGTGACCATTGCACAGTGGGGTGTCTAGACAGACATCAGCTAGTTGCCCGCGACGCACATGCTCTTCCTTGGGTGCGACTGGAGAGAAGACAATACGCTCTTGGGACAGTCCCATCGCCATGGCCTGTGCCTTGAGGTTCGGTTCCCCTACAGCAGGAAATCTGAGAAGCCACAGCACGGAGTTGGGGACGTGTTTCAGGATGTTTACCCAGCTGCGCAGGGTTGGTGGGTCGATCTTGTACAACTGGTTAAAGTTACAGTACACGGTGGCCGTCTCCGGAAGGCCGTAATGAGAGCGAGTGATTATCGGTACGGTTGACGGGATGCGCTCACCACTGTCCTTGCATCCAGAGTACTCTTTCTTCTTCTCCTCGATCAGGGCGCCAACTTTAGGTGCAAGGTTTGGATCGTTCTTCTCATCGTCCAGCAGCACAGCAGCAGCATGAGCTGGTACCAGTCCGTTTTGCGTCACCTCAGCAATGACTTGGTTACTGGAGGCTCTCAGGTATTGTATGAGGTGTGGAAACATCTGTTTGTGATCACCAACAAAGAACGTGTGTGGCATGTATGCGAGCTTCTCGGAGTACTGATCGGCGAGTTCGAGGGGTGAGGTGACTTCATCTGTGATGATGTAGTCCATGTAGGGGCACCACTTGTGCCTGGATACCCAAGCCACATTACCTGTAAGTGGAGCAAGAAAAACGCATGCATTCACTCCAAACACGTTCCAACAAACTGCTCATTATTTGAACTAATGAAGGATCACTTTTCAAGCTGATCCTACATAATCAACCACTTCAAGGATTAACTGTCTACTGCCTCGATAGATGATTCTGTTTTAAGGTGGATGGTACCAGTTTCCAGTACTTTCCAAGACTTAAAGTTTGATGGGTCATTATAACCACTCTTTATCGGTTAATGCCACAATCATGGTATCAACAAACTGCTCAATCATCGATGAACAAGTTGCTGTTAATTTTGTGGCACAATAAGGTTAAATTTTCAAAAATTTAAGGTGGTTCTGAACCCCCTTTGCAGAATTTTTTTAAACTTTGCAAAAAGTTGCATCTTATCTTGCTGATTACAATTTGATAATAAAAAATGGGGGTCACCGAGCTCGTTTTTGAGTTATAAGCGCTTAAAGCTAAAATTAAGGGTGTTTTTAGCAGGTCATATTGTTGCTATGGTAACTTATTGTGCCACAAAATTAACAGCAACTTGTTTACCGATGATTGGGCAGTTTGTTGATACCATGATTGTGGCATTAACCGATAAAGAGTGGTTATAATGACCCATCCAACTTTAAGTCTTGGAAAGTACTAGAAACTGGTACCATCCACCTTAAGTGACTACAGAACCCTAACGCAAGTTGTTTCTTTTACCTGGACTGGAGCTGGGCGAAGTGCAAATATTTCATTTCTGGCACCTTTGGTATAACCATTCATGTTGACAAGAACATGAATTCCATCAGCATTAATACGATCAGCAGCTTCTCCGTGGCAAGGGATAGAGGACAGATCAACGAAATGTTCTGAATCTCCCTCAATCTTCCTTCTGAAACTGGTGCCATCATCAGCGGTGAGAGCATAGCAAAAGATCTGATGCAGATGAACAGAGTACATGAGCGAGAATAAACACCTACAAATAATGCTAGCCTAAAGCACTAGTCGTCTTCTGCACTTTACTTCATCCCTGGGCAACAGAGAGTGGATTAGGCCGAGGGTGGGCAATGGCTGACATTTCGGACTAAACTAATGCAAGATAACAATTCATTTCAACAACAGCAGAGACCCCATATGAATGTGATTGACGGTCACGCCTCCTTGCAAAGTTGGCGCGTAAAGATTATTTTGAGCGATTTGGTCTTGGTCGTTGAAAACAACAGCATGAGCGAAGTTTACAACTGGCTAAAAAATCTCCCCGGAGATTTGAATCTTGAAAAGTGTAGTAAGGAATTTGAAAGTCGTGGATTTCATACTCTGGAGTCGCTAAAATACCTTCGCCCAGGGGACATAGATGCATTCTTCCCGTCACCGGAGAAACTGCTCTTGGCAGAAAAACGCATCTTGGAAAGCGAAATCAAAGCGATTGTCGACCCGAAAAGCAAGAGAACACCGCTAAGACCACCAGAACTTTCTCAGAGGTTCAACAGTTTTAGTGAGATGAACTGTTATGCCGCTTCTTCTTACGACTCGCAAATGTCACCGTCAAATTTGTTCACCGACCCGTTTGACCTTTGGCGACCTCGCTTGAAATACTAGTAATTGTTGCACTCATTTAGAATGAAGGAACTCAGGGGTTTGTGTGTTTAAGTTTGTCTACAAAATGTTCCTTTTTGATTTGAAAATTGTTCTTTCTTGAGTTTGCTAAATACCGTCGACTGCATCTACCCGTGAACGCACCACAGACTTTGACAGCTTTCCCAAATGTTCCCACGACGCCGTTGCTTTGAAATTCACCGTTATTTATTGATACAGAATCCTCATCTACTTCTCTGAGGAAGTCCTCGATGCTTTTGCGGTTTTCAATATGCCAGTAAAGGGATTTTCGCAAATTTGGCGCATATTTTTGACTTAATAGGGTGGGAAAACTCTGAAACGCAGACGTTTGACGTCATATGAAATCGTGCGTTCACGGGTAGATGCAATCGACGGGTATGTTTATTAGGACGATACCTATCCCAGCGTCGCTGTTGGTGGTTTCTGTTCAAAAGGATGAAAGAAGATTTGGGCAAGATTGCCGTTGAGTTTTTTTTTTTTTGAAATTCTTTGTAAGTAGCATAAACGTATACAACCGAGACTTTGCTCCGATAAGTTTGTTCTCATGTATTTTACATGTAACATTGGATAGCACTTGCACGTGTAATTCTATACAATAAAGTTCAGTTGTCATTTCAATATCTTGCAATGTTCGCTCGCTTTTAGTTCGCAGATAAGAATCTGGAATTATCTGCTAAAATACATTTCCTACTACTATACACTCACTCATTCAGTCTACTGAATTCTTTGCTTTCGTTTGTTTTGTTTTATATTATTTGTTCAGGTATAAAATTGTAAAGAGGTGCAGGCCATCTGATAATATTTCCGGGGACGAAGAAGATTAACCAACAACATAAACGAGTAAACACGCAAATGTCACGCCATATAATTTTGTCACGTCAGTACTGTACTCCATTTTGTAATAAATCGGGCATTGAAAGATTTTTTTCCACTTTCCTTTTTCTGGCGGGAAACCGTTTGTTACGCGCTCACTTCGAGTTACAGTGCAGTTACACATTACCAAAGTTGTCCGAAGTCCGTACAGTCATCTTAGCGATGGAAGAGACGAAAATTGCCATATCCGAGGGTGTGTCGTCGATATCAACAACTAATTCACATAATGTTACACGCGTACAAAGCTGCTGAGTCCTCCAACAAATATCTTCCTCCTTGTTCATAAAATACAACACAACATGTTTTCTATAATTCGTTGTTGCGTCACTTGCCTGTTGGACTCTGCAAGGAGGCGTGACCGTTAATCAAATTCGCGTATCCTGATTGGCTAACTTGTAAAAAAGTTTGTTGGGTGGCCACGGTAAGGCGCGTCGCACTGTAAATGCAAATTGAACTAAGAAGGGTACAACTACTCGCATGCCAAATCTCTCCAGAGAGTTTTTTGGTTGAATCAGGAAGACCAAGAAACCATATTTGTAACAGACTCTACACTGTCAGAAATAATGAAGGGAATGAGCACCAGTTACAAACCTCAACTCTACTACTATCATGAAATCCAGGAACACTTTGCATCAGATGTGAAGTAGGATGATTTCCAAAATCACTGGAAACGTAGCCTATTCTAAGTCTCCCACCACTTTCCTTCAACGATTTGGGATAAGAGTATGGTGGCTTGTGTAAAAGGGCAACCTGACGAATAAAACAAAATAGAAGGTTCAAACTTCCTTCCAGTTTACTTTTTTTCCTACATGGACCAACTTACAGTAATACATAATTACGAACCACAAAAAATTACACATCGCCTATAAGAATGTGTTGAAATATAAGCCACTAGTGTAAGAATACCTTCTCAACACATAGATTTCCGTGTCTGTTAGCAATGTCTCTTCTCATTTTGTGTGTGAGTGGATACAGCATACTGTGATGAGGGTGCACAGATGGCAGTCGATTGTTTTCCAACTGGTCTGCCACAATAGACACTAGTTTCTTCATGCGGGACTCGTAATCTGTCCAGTCACAGATTATCTGTCAGAAAATAAAAATTATTATTAAATATTTTTTTTTTCCTAAACTTATCAAGTGCAAACTTACAGGCAGTTGCCAGTGAATATATGGGAGATCCTGCACAAACCTTAAATTTCTTTTTTCGGGATTTAATTTCGCTGCCGCTTAAGTTGTGCACTTAACAAAAGATCATCATTCATATCCCCGCATACCAATTTATAACCTAGACAACATCCCCGCAGGCAGTAACTCTATTTTCAGCTTCTGCTTTACTAAGCTTTAAGTAGTACAGCTGTATCCTGTGCCATAAGATGTTACAATTACAACTTTAAAGCACAAAGACATCTTCTGATGGACAGACAGGGCAGCATACAGATGGACTAATTTTTTGTGTGCGTTATCTACCTGTAAGCAATGTGCAAGGTTACAATATGCATCAGGGAAGCTTGGCTTTAACTTCAATGCTGTCCTGTAGGACTGGATTGCCTCAGGAATGTTACCAGAGTCCTAAAGGTGACAAGAAAACAGAAGGTCAATGTTGTATACAATAATTTTTGTCCCGAAAGAAAGTACTAAAGCAAACTCCCAAACTTTTGTTATTTTGCTTTTGCTACATTGTGCTGCCTATCACTGGCCAACAACACATATTAGCAAGGTTTGCAAAGGTCAGCTCACCTTATGAACAGACGCCAGGTTACTGTGAGCATCGGCAAATGCTGGGTTGATCTGTATAGCTCTTGTGTAACACTGAATAGCTCCCTGAATGTCTTGCATTTCTTTGAGCGTGTTCCCCATGTTTGAATAGGCATCAGCAAATGTAGGATGAATCCTATGAAAGGATGACAACATTGATTGAATTTAATAAAAACAAAATGGACTACTTGTGCTTAAGCAAAGGACTGATTTTAGAAAAATTCTTCTGACAAAGACAGCAACAATTTTCTACACAAACTTAAAGTGGTACTGCGACCAAAAAAACAATTCTTTTTTTTTGGACTTCAAAACTATGTCAACGAAACACCAACTGACCCAAGTTTTAAGTTCTGATTTTAAAAAGGCACTTGTCCACTTTAACTAGAATTGTCTTATTTATTGGTCCGCCATTACTAACTTTAAAATATTAAGAGAGCTGGGTCGAGGAGAAAATGACGTAAAAGACTCCCTAGTTTCAGAATGCAATGCGTGTGTACGCGGCTAAATTAATATGCAGCACAGGGTTTTCGGGCTTTCAGCCTTTTAAACCCGTGTTTTGCATGTACAATAAATTGCGTTTACACGCTGAAATCTTAAGCTAGTGAGTAAATGACGTCATTTTCTCTAGATCCAACCCTCTGATGTCCTGTCGGTCAGTTTTGAATGTGAGTAATGGCGGACCGTGAAATCCAAAACTTACACTCAAAATAAACAGCCTTCATATAAAACTCAAAGCTCAAAATTTTGTCAGTTAGGTGTTAAGCAAACACACCTTAAAATCTGAAGAAAAAAAGGAAATGATTTTTTGATCTTAGTACCACTTTAAGGTGCATTTTTTTTTGCACCTGATGGCTTCTTTGTAATGCAGTAGAGCTTCATGAAGTTTTCCCTGTTGTTGCAGAACACTTGCAAGATTTGAGTGAGCAGCAGCAAATTCAGGAAATATCTACAAGAAGAGTTACAGCAAATCAGTTTTATTTTAAAACTTAATTTACTTGAAAGGGGAATCTGTATACATACCTCTAAAGCTTTGCAGTACAGCCTGACCGACTCCTCGATCTTTCCTTGCTCTCTCTTGATGTTTGCTAGGTTGTTGAGGGAATCTGCATGGGTAGGACATAATCTCAAAGCAGTGTTATAGCATTCTTCTGCTTCAGATACCTAGGGTAAAAATAACCATGATCAGCAATTGAAAATAACAATAAAAAAAATAATCTTAGTGGTTGCCACATAAATCACTTTAAGATAAAATTTCCATGATCTTTCCCTGATAAAAAATTAAATGGTATCCTGACCAAATAAATATACAATGTAGATCTACTAGGGGCTTCTGAAACTTCAAGTGTCCTTTCCACTTGCTCATCGAGACTGATATGTTTTTAACGAATTTCCCTCCTTAATTAAGGAAAAATACCTTGTAACATTGAGATCACAGTGACCCAAATGTTCTTCCACCACTCAATGGTATTAAATCAGTTGTGTGAAATTATTTCAATTTTCCCTGACTTTTCTTTTAAATTTTCTGCTACTCAAAATAAAATTCCCTGACTTTTTTCCAGACCTTAAATTTTTTTCCCTTGCCATTTCCAGACCGGTCTCTTTGCCATCACTATAGTGCACATAGCAATCATTTTTTGCCATCGTAAACAAATTTGGGACATAACATAACGACGTTTAGCACACCAAACAGATTTAGTTTTTTCTGTGAAATGCAAGGACATCATAAAATAATTTTATTGTAGCATTTCAAAAGTTTGCATTGCTGGGTTATCAACTCAAAGGGAATGAAGAGGATTGCTAACCTTTCCTTGTTCCTTCAAAGCATTTGCCAGATTACAGTAGGCATCTGGGAAGTTTGGTTGAAGTTCAATTGCCCTTCTGTATGTGTCAACTGCCAAGTCAATAAGTCTACAAGAACACAGTAAAACAAATCATTATCATAAACTAGTAGTAACCACAGGTTAGAAAGTGCGGGCCTGAATGCACTTGAAGAGCTTTTGTGCAGATGTCGGCAATAGAGAAGCGATCCAGAAACGTGCCTTGTTTTGAAAGCGTGGCAGAAAATTGGCGTTACTTTTGATTCTCACTAGTTAGCTAATTAAAATATTCGATCAAGGAAGGAAGAAGGCGCCGGTCGCGGAGGAATGTTTATTTGCTCAAAATTGAGGCAAAATCTTTCAGAGATGCAAGACAGGACATTGTAAGGATACAGAGAGTAATTTGGGACCATTTGCTAGCTTTTAAGGGTGAAATTATCCAGAAGCAAGCTTTATTTTTGCTTCCATTTCGATCACCGAATAATTCGCACGTTGTTTTAATATATGCTGTCTGTTCTGTTTTTTCTTTCGTTCTCTTTTCTACCTTGCCGAGGTCATTTTTTCGTCTAAATCACGTAAGGAAAGCTTGGAATTAATGTTCTCATTCACGGATTAGCTCTGAGGCAATAATTCTGTGATATTTTTACCCAAACGTCGGCTTGTGTTGTTGTGGGCGACCGTAGCTACTTCGTGGAGTCAAGCAATGATGCGATCGAGGTGAAAAAAAAATTGTAATTATTACATTCTGGTTTTCTTCCATTTCGTTGAAATCTTAACATGATATGGTTGGATTGTTAAGAAATAGATAGTACTTTTGCCGATGTGTGATAGCTATTAACCCAAAAGTGTTTATCCCCTCGAAGTCAGGGTTTGTGAAGAGATTTTTGTTTGGCCCGTTGTGCGTAATCAAAGATTTTATAAAAGATCATTTCATTGACGATTCAAACGAATATAAATTTACATATGTTTCAAGCTCACTTGAAGTTCTAGTGAACAAAACACATTTTTCACGAGCACTGGGTTTTAATATTTTTCCGGCGAAGGTTTGGGCCGATGTAACAGAAGCTTAGATCAACGTACTTTGATCTTCCATGTGACAGAGGTCTGCATCCGGTATCCAATGTGACAAACTGTTGTGATTGACACATTTTTCGCATTCTGATCGTTCTTAGTGGTGGAACAAAATTTCAACTTCCAGTTTCAGTGTCCCTGTTATAAACGTGGCGCGCACGCGTAATACGGAATCCGCTGGTCACTGTCAAGATTAGGGTTGCGGGCCTCTCTTGGGCCCGCAACAAGTACTGAAAATCTTCCATTAGACAAATAAAGATTACAACACCTCAAAACAATGCTTGTTAAGCTCACCCTTGTTCATAATAGACACAAGCCAAGTTTCCATGGACAACAGCATGATTAGGGCTCAAGTTTAGGGCTCGCAGGTATGCGGCAACAGCTCTGAAATAACAAACGAGGAAAGAACAAGCCAATGATATTTCTATCGACAATAAAGAACAAATTTAAATGTTATGTCAATTAAACACCAACCTGTCAAAAATCCTTGCCTCTTTTAACACATTTCCAAGGTTGATATAGGCATCAAGAAAGTTCTGATCCAACTGGACAGCCTTCAATGGGAGAAAGATATTCAAATGATAAATGGGCATTGCAGGTTATTTAGTATGAAATATTAACCACAACTGTTCTCTTAATACTTTTATTGTGCAAGTTACTGTTAGCAGTTTGTTGACAGACAAAATTAATTTAGGATTAGTTCTTTTTCAGCTCAGTTCTCAGAATCTTTGTCAAAGCATTGTACAAGTAAAGTGAAATTTGTCTCTCAACCATGCTCTTGTAAGACAACATTTTGTTTTTAACTGTAATTTCACTCTTACAATACCACCCAACAAATTCTTGTCAAATGTACAACTTGTGTACAAATTAATCTGGATCAAGACAATTTAGTACTTAACTACGAATATCTATGAAGCTATTTATTTATTTACAAATTTTTACCTTCTCAAAGTGATGAATGGCCAACCAGATCTCTCCTTGAGCATTGAAGACACAGCCAAGGTTACTCCAAGCCACTGCAAAACTGGGCTGTGTTTCTATTGCTTTCAAGTAGCACGCCTTTCAATTTAAATATGAGCAGCAAAAACGGGGACAGCACAAAATGCCACAAAAGGCACAGCAAGCAATAAGAAAGCAGAGGGCAGCAAGAGTAACAGCAGAGAGCAAGAAAAAATTCAAAGCAAAAACAAGAAATACACAAACACAAGCAAAACAGATTGCAATAGCAGAGAGCAAAAAGAGACAATCATGGTTTTGTTCTCATCCTTTGTAACAACGCAATACTATTCCGACATTTTTCACCAACACTTTTGTTGGGCTCTTGTTTTGTCCTTTCTTGGCTGAAATGCAATGCTAGATTATACTTTCCATTAGTTGACAGAACACCTTATCCCTTCGTAGAAAGTGCACAGCTGCCTTCAGAGAGAATGTGCAAGAGAACAACAATCTTGACTTGCCTCAGCACAGATTATAAATAGAGATCAAAGAAGTAGCATTGTGACACAAGTGCGTATCAAAATGGCACTCCAAAAGAGAACAAAATAAATCTGTCTACAGCCTAGTTGTTCACGGAAACGGTCAACACAAATTCAAACTTAGCCATACTAACAAACAGATTAAAATTTCATGCAATTCTGTGTCACAATGTTAGTTTACAACTTCTTTTACCTCAGCAAAAACCCAAAATGTCCAGTGATTGCAACTTACACTGCTTGCAATTGACATAATGTGCATTTGTCTCAAATGAAGGCAGTGAGATGCTCAATAACTGGGCGATATGAGTCTATTTCAACAAAGCTAAAGCTTTATTACTGTGCAGAAACAAGACAAGACATTCAGTCTCGACACAAAACTGCGACAAAATGCTGATCAAATTTTTCAACCTTGCCAAACCTTTTCTCGACCATGCTACATACAGCTACGCATTTAATCAGAAACTGTGCACCAAAGGCAACAGAGCATTTGTACTAACTGGGACGAGGTGTTGAGTGGATAAACTGTTGTTTTTCTTTCTTCCAAGGTATGAGATCAACCACATGACTAAGAGAAAAGGATGCAAGCAGCCAACTCAAGCCAGAAACAGGAGTTATCAGGGCAATGCTTGATTTACTGACAATTTTCCCAAACAACTACTTGCAGTCAATACAACCAAACTGTTTTACTCCCAATGTGTTTTAACCAAGATATTTTGAATGAAAGGGCTAGATAGCAAACTCCTATTTCTGTTTGAGAAGTCTGTGACAGCAAACTGGGCAAGCATGGTAGACAGGGAAAGCAAGTATGGGAAAGGGCCAAAGTCGTGCTTTGAGAAGTTCATCTTTCTGCAAATGGTTTCCCTTCAGCCGGTGTACTCCATCAAGACCGTACGTACCCTGTATAAGTTTACTGGGAGAGATAAATAAAAGGGGAAAACAAGGGAAGATTGAATGTTAGGGATCAAGAAACAATGTATCGAGGACCAACTGCTGATCACCGGTACTCTGCAAAGCTAACCAACACAGCTGTGCCTTTGCTTGGAAAGTTTCTTCAAGCCAACAGAATCGGACATCTCAATAAGTTTAGTGAAAGAGTACCTGACTAAGAGACCAGGAACATACTTCCTCTTGACAAACCCAATATAATGGTATACAGTCCAAACAAATTTGCACAAACATGTTGGTCTTGAATACCTCCCAAACAATAGAGTACATTACAATTACTTAAACCACACAAACCATAACATTAAACCCCTCTTCCCAAACAAATTTATTTTTATGTCAGTTGTGTCGCGAAGAAACGTGTTTCTCGTTGATGCACTACGGATATGTTTCGACAGTTTCAAGCACGGTGCACAATATTTCCTAATTGGTACCAGGGTATAATGAAATTCCTCCCATGCTAGTATGTTCTGAGACCTTTCGGACTGACGCGTGGAATGTGAAATAAGTCAATTCTCTTGTATCGCGTTTTGTTTCCGTTTAAATCGTAAGTGGAAACTACCGTGGAAACTATCTCCCACATTGCGATTTCAATAAGTACATGTAGTTTCGGTTATATTTGGCCTGGTTCCTGCTTGTTAGAGAAATCTTAAAAAGCAATATTTGGCCTCGTCGAAATGAATGGCATGTACTTGAATAATAGGACATTGCAACCGCCTGCTTGATATTTCCTTCATTTAGATGGACTGTCTGTCACTGGCTTGGCATAATTTCAATTTTTATTGGCCTTTACATGAGTTGCTCGTATTTAATTATATTCCAGCGGTACATTTATTTGGTTAAGTTTCATAAGCAGCCACTGGGTGCAAAAAGGGCCAAAATGACAAAGGTTGGAGGGTAAAATTGGAGTAAAATGAATGTTAAAGAGTGTTGAAAAAAACAAACTGGGGAAAAATGGAATGAAGGTAGGACACCTCGATACATCTTTCCAGCTCACCCAGGATAGCAAATCGAACGTTAATCGAACTCAATCGAACCCAATCCGTCGATTGAGTGCGATTGAGTTCGGTGATCGAACCAAATCGAACACTGAAATCTGTGTGAGTATGATTTCCGAACTAATTGAACTCAATTGAACAAATCAAACCTAATTGTACTCAATCCATTAGATTGTGTTCGATTGAGTTCGGCAACCGAACAAAGTCGAACCCAATCAATTCAAGTGTGTTGGATTGTGTCCGGTGAATTGCTTGAACAGAGGTCATGTTATGTGGTGTGACTTCCGGCTCAGTTACTTTTTGTAAGCTCTGATAAACCTACATATAAAGCTGAGCTTATGGAAAACAACTTTATTATAATCATTATTAGTATCCCTGGCGCTTGTGTGTGCACGTTTCCCCAAGCTTGTTGCCACCTTAGCGAAACCCTTTCCATCGTCGCTAAAAATTCTGACATTTATACCAGTCTGCCCCACGCGTTCTTTACATTTACTGCTTCGGTTCAGCGAGTTGTAAACTTCAGGATAACTGGGACGTTGATCCCACTTCCTTTCCGCCAGCGGCCTTTAGGATCATAGAATGGTGCCCCAAAAATTCTACTAAAGGTAGAAATTATGCATTAGTTTTGCATTCTCTGTTTTCCCCAAGGGTAGCACAAGATTTCTCGAGGTAAATTTCTTGAACCGGTGAATTCTACTGAGAACGTCTTCACTTACCAAGTACGTAATCGAAGCATTAACAGGCCAGAGGGCCGCAACCACTGAATTCACGTTGAAGGTGACTGAATTGTCCCGGCTCATTTTCAACACGAAGAGCACAGCCTTTCTCTCCTATTTTCTTTGAAACTTTAAATTCTTCTCCCTCCTTCACATCAAATCGGCACTCTTGATAGCCTTTAACAACGGATTTAACGTTTACAACCCTCAGAGCATCTGAAGCCATTTCTCCGAGATGTCTGCGGTTACAAAAAACACATGTATATTCTGAAGCAACCCGAGCCTTCAAAAGCCTGTTATTGATTTCAGCGACTCGAACACCAGTTTTTTTTTATAAAAATCAAGAGTTCGGAAATTGAACGTTCGATTGGGTTCAATTGCCCATATTTTTTTGTGCGAGTACGATTGGTTCAATTGCCGAACTCAATGGAACTCAATTGGTGGATTGGGTTCGATTGAGTTCGATTGAAATTTAGTTCCGATTGGGTTCGATTTGCTATCCCGGGAGCTCAGTCTTGCGGAGACAGAGTGTAAAACAGTTAAAAGTTACATTGTAAGGATACAGAGAGTAATTTGGGACCATTTGCTAGCTTTTAAGGGTGAAATTATCCAGAAGCAAGCTTTATTTTTGCTTCCATTTCGATCACCGAATAATTCGCACGTTGTTTTAATATATGCTGTCTGTTCTGTTTTTTCTTTCGTTCTCTTTTCTACCTCGCCGAGGTCATTTTTTCGTCTAAATCACGTAAGGAAAGCTTGGAATTAATGTTCTCATTCAAGGATTAGCTCTGAGGCAATAATTCTGTGATATTTTTACCCAAACGTCGGCTTGTGTTGTTGTGGGCGACCGTGGCTACTTCGTTGAGTCAAGCAATGATGCGATCGAGGTGAAAAAAAAATTGTAATTATTACATTCTGGTTTTCTTCCATTTCGCTGAAATCTTAACATGATATGGCTGGATTGTTAAGAAATAGATAGTACTTTTGCCGATGTGTGATAGCTATTAACCCAAAAGTGTTTATCCCCTCGAAGTCAGGGTTTGTGAAGAGATTTTTGTTCGGCCCGTTGTGCGTAATCAAAGATTTTATAAAAGATCATTTCATTGACGATTCAAACGAATATAAATTTACATATGTTTCAAGCTCATTTGAAGTTCTAGTGAACAAAACACATTTTTCACGAGCACTGGGTTTTAATATTTTTCCGGCGAAGGTTTGAGCCGATGTAACAGAAGCTTAGATCAACGTACTTTGATCTTCCATGTGACAGAGGTCTGCATCCGGTATCCAATGTGACAAACTGTTGTGATTGACACATTTTTCACATTCTGATCGTTCTTAGTGGTGGAACAAAATTTCAACTTCCGTTTCAGTGTCCCTGTTATAAACGTGGCGCGCACGCGTAATACGGAATCCGCTGGTCACTGTCAAGATTAGGGTTGCGGGCCTCTCTTGGGCCCGCAACAAGTACTGAAAATCTTCCATTAGACAAATAAAGATTACAACACCTCAAAACAATGCTTGTTAAGCTCACCCTTGTTCATAATAGACACAAGCCAAGTTTCCATGGACAACAGCATGATTAGGGCTCAAGTTTAGGGCTCGCAGGTATGCGGCAACAGCTCTGAAATAACAAACGAGGAAAGAACAAGCCAATGATATTTCTATCGACAATAAAGAACAAATTTAAATGTTATGTCAATTAAACACCAACCTGTCAAAAATCCTTGCCTCTTTTAACACATTTCCAAGGTTGATATAGGCATCAAGAAAGTTCTGATCCAACTGGACAGCCTTCAATGGGAGAAAGATATTCAAATGATAAATGGACATTGCAGGTTATTTCAGTATGAAATATTAACCACAACTGTTCTCTTAATACTTTTATTGTGCAAGTTACTGTTAGCAGTTTGTTGACAGACAAAATTAATTTAGGATTAGTTCTTTTTCAGCTCAGTTCTCAGAATCTTTGTCAAAGCATTGTACAAGTACAGTGAAATTTGTCTCTCAACCATGCTCTTGTAAGACAACATTTTGTTTTTAACTGTAATTTCACTCTTACAATACCACCCAACAAATTCTTGTCAAATGTACAACTTGTGTACAAATTAATCTGGATCAAGACAATTTAGTACTTAACTACGAATATCTATGAAGCTATTTATTTATTTACAAATTTTTACCTTCTCAAAGTGATGAATGGCCAACCAGATCTCTCCTTGAGCATTGAAGACACAGCCAAGGTTACTCCAAGCCACTGCAAAACTGGGCTGTGTTTCTATTGCTTTCAAGTAGCACGCCTTTCAATTTAAATATGAGCAGCAAAAACGGGGACAGCACAAAATGCCACAAAAGGCACAGCAAGCAATAAGAAAGCAGAGGGCAGCAAGAGTAACAGCAGAGAGCAAGAAAAAATTCAAAGCAAAAACAAGAAATACACAAACACAAGCAAAACAGATTGCAATAGCAGAGAGCAAAAAGAGACAATCATGGTTTTGTTCTCATCCTTTGTAACAACGCAATACTATTCCGACATTTTTCACCAACACTTTTGTTGGGCTCTTGTTTTGTCCTTTCTTGGCTGAAATGCAATGCTAGATTATACTTTCCATTAGTTGACAGAACACCTTATCCCTTCGTAAAAAGTGCACAGCTGCCTTCAGAGAGAATGTGCAAGAGAACAACAATCTTGACTTGCCTCAGCACAGATTATAAATAGAGATCAAAGAAGTAGCACTGTGACACAAGTGCGTATCAAAATGGCACTCCAAAACAGAACAAAATAAATCTGTCTACAGCCTAGTTGTTCACGGAAACGGTCAACACAAATTCAAACTTAGCCATACTAACAAACAGATTAAAATTTCATACAATTCTGTGTCACAATGTTAGTTTACAACTTCTTTTACCTCAGCAAAAACCCAAAATGTCCAGTGATTGCAACTTACACTGCTTGCAATTGACATAATGTGCATTTGTCTCAAATGAAGGCAGTGAGATGCTCAATAACTGGGCGATATGAGTCTATTTCAACAAAGCTAAAGCTTTATTACTGTGCAGAAACAAGACAAGACATTCAGTCTCGACACAAAACTGCGACAAAATGCTGATCAAATTTTTCAACCTTGCCAAACCTTTTCTCGACCATGCTACATACAGCTACGCATTTAATCAGAAACTGTGCACCAAAGGCAACAGAGCATTTGTACTAACTGGGACGAGGTGTTGAGTGGATAAACTGTTGTTTTTCTTTCTTCCAAGGTATGAGATCAACCACATGACTAAGAGAAAAGGATGCAAGCAGCCAACTCAAGCCAGAAACAGGAGTTATCAGGGCAATGCTTGATTTACTGACAATTTTCCCAAACAACTACTTGCAGTCAATACAACCAAACTGTTTTACTCCCAATGTGTTTTAACCAAGATATTTTGAATGAAAGGGCTAGATAGCAAACTCCTATTTCTGTTTGAGAAGTCTGTGACAGCAAACTGGGCAAGCATGGTAGACAGGGAAAGCAAGTATGGGAAAGGGCCAAAGTCGTGCTTTGAGAAGTTCATCTTTCTGCAAATGGTTTCCCTTCAGCCGGTGTACTCCATCAAGACCGTACGTACCCTGTATAAGTTTACTGGGAGAGATA
Organism: Platygyra sinensis; assembly: GCA_019787425.1. NCBI lineage: Eukaryota > Metazoa > Cnidaria > Anthozoa > Scleractinia > Merulinidae > Platygyra > Platygyra sinensis. The sequence goes on from JAHPZR010008556.1 coordinate 20,572, forward strand.
AATAAAAGGGGAAAACAAGGGAAGATTGAATGTTAGGGATCAAGAAACAATGTATCGAGGACCAACTGCTGATCACCGGTACTCTGCAAAGCTAACCAACACAGCTGTGCCTTTGCTTGGAAAGTTTCTTCAAGCCAACAGAATCGGACATCTCAATAAGTTTAGTGAAAGAGTACCTGACTAAGAGACCAGGAACATACTTCCTCTTGACAAACCCAATATAATGGTATACAGTCCAAACAAATTTGCACAAACATGTTGGTCTTGAATACCTCCCAAACAATAGAGTACATTACAATTACTTAAACCACACAAACCATAACATTAAACCCCTCTTCCCAACCAAATTTAACAAGTTATGAGAGTATTTCCAATAACACTGCATTAGCACAAGTGTAAGTGAAAATGACAAAAGTAATTTCAATTCTATTGAAAGGCATTGAATCAAATGATGAAAAACTTGCACATTTTTGAACAAGGTAATTGAATACAATGCAACAATCCAATCAGCTATTCAAACATGCTTGCTGCAGCTTGACTGGTTATGAAAAGTAATGTAAATCAAAGATGTACTTTAAAAGATAAAGCTTGTAATACATAGTTTAACTGCAGAGCTTCTTGAAAGTCACTCTCATGCATTCAGAAATCCAATACAGTACAGTAAGTATAAAATGTACATGGAGCACACACAGCTGAAGACTATTCCCTTAAATCTTAGTCCCAAGATTGAAATAGTAACTCTCCTTACTGAGTGTCTTAAAATTGTTTATCATAACTGTTACGAGAATTTAGAGGTAAACAAAAACACAATCTCTCTAACTGAAAGCACTGCCCTGTCGTAAGGAGAAATTAGTTGTTCAACATTCTTGGGAATTTAAGTGTTGACATTAGCATGTCAACTAAATAAAAATCAGCTGAGGTGCGCAAAATCTCAACCTATAGCACTGTTTCAAAAAGCCATCAGTGCCTGGTTGACAAGAGCATTTTATGCAGAAACTTCAGTCCACCTCAACTGATATTTATTGCACCAAAGAAAGCTAGTCCCTGTGTCAAGCACAAACCTTGCAAAGGAATCATTTATAATCAAGTACAGATAAGACTGCCTTGAACATAAATGTCAATCCTTAGCTATTCATACAACATTTACTATACCTTAGCCTCTTCTAGTCTACCGAGAGCTTTCAACAAGTTTCCCAGATCGCTTCTTACACAGTATAGATCCTATCAACATAAATTACATACATTTAAATGTATGACTAAAAGCAATGTAACTTTTAACTGTTTTACACTCTGTCTCCGCAAGACTGAGCTCCCGGGATAGCAAATCGAACCCAATCGGAACTAAATTTCAATCGAACTCAATCGAACCCAATCCACCAATTGAGTTCCATTGAGTTCGGCAATTGAACCAAATCGTACTCGCACAAAAAAATATGGGCAATTGAACCCAATCGAACGTTCAATTTCCGAACTCTTGATTTTTATAAAAAAAACTGGTGTTCGAGTCGCTGAAATCAATAACAGGCTTTTGAAGGCTCGGGTTGCTTCAGAATATACATGTGTTTTTTGTAACCGCAGACATCTCGGAGAAATGGCTTCAGATGCTCTGAGGGTTGTAAACGTTAAATCCGTTGTTAAAGGCTATCAAGAGTGCCGATTTGATGTGAAGGAGGGAGAAGAATTTAAAGTTTCAAAGAAAATAGGAGAGAAAGGCTGTGCTCTTCGTGTTGAAAATGAGCCGGGACAATTCAGTCACCTTCAACGTGAATTCAGTGGTTGCGGCCCTCTGGCCTGTTAATGCTTCGATTACGTACTTGGTAAGTGAAGACGTTCTCAGTAGAATTCACCGGTTCAAGAAATTTACCTCGAGAAATCTTGTGCTACCCTTGGGGAAAACAGAGAATGCAAAACTAATGCATAATTTCTACCTTTAGTAGAATTTTTGGGGCACCATTCTATGATCCTAAAGGCCGCTGGCGGAAAGGAAGTGGGATCAACGTCCCAGTTATCCTGAAGTTTACAACTCGCTGAACCGAAGCAGTAAATGTAAAAGAACGCGTGGGGCAGACTGGTATAAATGTCAGAATTTTTAGCGACGATGGAAAGGGTTTCGCTAAGGTGGCAACAAGCTTGGGGAAACGTGCACACACAAGCGCCAGGGATACTAATAATGATTATAATAAAGTTGTTTTCCATAAGCTCAGCTTTATATGTAGGTTTATCAGAGCTTACAAAAAGTAACTGAGCCGGAAGTCACACCACATAACATGACCTCTGTTCAAGCAATTCACCGGACACAATCCAACACACTTGAATTGATTGGGTTCGACTTTGTTCGGTTGCCGAACTCAATCGAACACAATCTAATGGATTGAGTACAATTAGGTTTGATTTGTTCAATTGAGTTCAATTAGTTCGGAAATCATACTCACACAGATTTCAGTGTTCGATTTGGTTCGATCACCGAACTCAATCGCACTCAATCGACGGATTGGGTTCGATTGAGTTCGATTAACGTTCGATTTGCTATCCTGGGTGAGCTGGAAAGATGTATCGAGGTTGTCCTACCTTCATTCCATTTTTCCCCAGTTTGTTTTTTCAACACTCTTTAACATTCATTTTACTCCAATTTTACCCTCCAACCTTTGTCATTTTGGCCCTTTTTGCACCCAGTGGCTGCTTATGAAACTTAACCAAATAAATGTACCGCTGGAATATAATTAAATACGAGCAACTCATGTAAAGGCCAATAAAAATTGAAATTATGCCAAGCCAGTGACAGACAGTCCATCTAAATGAAGGAAATATCAAGCAGGCGGTTGCAATGTCCTATTATTCAAGTACATGCCATTCATTTCGACGAGGCCAAATATTGCTTTTTAAGATTTCTCTAACAAGCAGGAACCAGGCCAAATATAACCGAAACTACATGTACTTATTGAAATCGCAATGTGGGAGATAGTTTCCACGGTAGTTTCCACTTACGATTTAAACGGAAACAAAACGCGATACAAGAGAATTGACTTATTTCACATTCCACGCGTCAGTCCGAAAGGTCTCAGAACATACTAGCATGGGAGGAATTTCATTATACCCTGGTACCAATTAGGAAATATTGTGCACCGTGCTTGAAACTGTCGAAACATATCCGTAGTGCATCAACGAGAAACACGTTTCTTCGCGACACAACTGACATAAAAATAAATTTGTTTGCACAAAACAACAGAGGCATCGATCGAACATAAGCTTAAATGCACGAAAGAAATTTCGACTAGAATCAATTTAACCACGAAAATCCACGACAACAAACTGCGCACTAAAATGTTTTCTTGTGAAGTTGTGAAACACAGCTGACAAAGCGCGAGTTACAAACCTCCAGAGAGATTCGTATCAAAACATCACGTCATTTAGTGCAAACAAACATGACGGCCAAAGTACAGATTACTCACAAACACCTACCGGGTTGTACTGCAGAGCCGTAGCATAAGCATTAACTGCTCCTTCTAAATCACCAGCAGCTACTAATGCCGCAGCCAAGTTGATGTAGCCATCGATGAAATCCGGTTTTAACTTTACAGCATGGCGATAATTGTCTAACGCGTCTTTCAGCTGACCTCTCTCTTTGAAGACATTGCCTAAGTTAGAGTAGGCCTCGGCAAGAACTGGGTTTTGTTTTATGGCTAGCGTACTAAAATGAGCCGATCTAGAAGACAGGAAGAATGGAGTAATACATTAATGATTTTTCGCCAAAAACTACGTCGTAAAGACATGAAAGGCTTTTGGATTGCGAACGCAAAACATTACAACAACAGAATATTGATCTGGTTTACCGGTCTAATCGACGGCACTGAAAGTGTATCGATGATAAAAGAAGTAAAACTCCGGTGTTCTCCGGTTGTTGTCTCCACAACTGCATACAGATTTGTTCAGCGCGATCATAGCTCCCTGCCTGGTATTCGCGATGAGCCAACTCCGCCAGAGTGGCTGTTGAAAGAGAGAGAGAGAGAATGGGTTATGGTGAGACAACAATGAGCTTAGCTTCCCAAACAACAAGTACACGAAACGACATTTTCTAACCAGCATCGTCTAGAATGGTCGTTCCCATGACCATGACGATAAAAAGGGAGGCAGAGAAACACAAAAGTGTCCCCTTCGAGATTGAAATAAGAAAACGAGGGCATGAAGAAAGATGGCGTGTATTATTGTATGCATAAACGCGACGTCATGTGCGCACACGCAAAGGAAAGACTCACCGCCATAATGAAGCGCCTCTGGTTGAAATTTCATAATTTTACTCCAAAGAAACGTTTAAAACATTAAGTTCCCATTCATCTCGGAGGATTAGGATTCAAATAACTGCCAACTAGCAATACCTCGCCAAATGACGCATCCCTGGCAAGAACAAACTCGATAATTGCTGTGATCAATATCGAAATTCCTGCTACTCGAAATGCCTCGTTCACCCGATGACGTAATTTACGTTTTGCTTGACAACCCACGTGGGTGACAGGTTCAAAGAAAAAGAGAAAATAGTTTTTCGTCAATCAAAAAGCGGAAATTTTTGTCCAGAATTTTGTCATGTTGTACCGTAAAAAAGATTAACTGAAACCAGTAATCTACATTTAAGTTTTAGATAACTCCCTCTTCCCTAAATTAATGATTTATTCAAGAAAATTATGTGAAAATATCACTAAAGCTTCCGACTATAATTGCAAATTCTTTCAACACACGTTTCATGGTTTCCAACCTATTTCAAAACCATTTTGAAAGAACTTCGAATCTAAGATCAAAATGTTTGTTTACTCAGGCTAAAAAAAGTCTCCTGGCTTATCATATCGAAGAAATTGTGCCTTTAAGTCTCGACGAACAAGGCATCCTAATAATGAGCACGTTTCGTGAATCCATTTTAAGAATTCTTCTTGCCTCAGCTGACATCTGGCCTTTTGACACCATTGAATATCACGTGATCGGTGTTTGATTGGCATGGCCAATGAATAAAGAGCCTAGCAGTAGGAATTTTGAGCGGTTTCACTTCGTGAAGAGACTAGACCAGAGCGAGGGGATTCATTGTCTGTTGTGCGGCGGATTTCGTTTAAGGTAACTACGTTTGTCCGACGTTAGTTTGCACTGACAACGTGCTTCCTTCAAACTTTATTCTACCGTTGCTTATGAAGATATTTTTCCACAGCGCTAAGCCAAAATGAGTGACAAACCAGACGTGTCCGAGGTAACCAAGTTCGACAAAGGGAAATTGAAGCACACCGAGACACAGGAGAAAAATCCTCTCCCTACGAAAGAAAGTGAGTTGTCTGTATATAGTTTTGGCTAGATTCAGTTCATTTTCATTCATCTGGGGCAGAAAATTCAATGCGTATTTGCAATTTCCTTGCCAAGGGGTGTGTCATGCAATCGAAGTCGAAAGCGACACGTTATTCAAATTCCGCAGTCATTATATTTTCGAGGAGGTTTCGAGCTGCTTTGCACAGCGCGTGCCCTGTATAACTCCATTGCGCTTGAGAACGCATTTTATTCCCATCCTAAAACTTCGGAAATCTTTCTTTTTGCACTGTCTCTGATATTTTCTGACACACCCTGTGTGTTCTTTCGTTTCAGCAATCGAGCAAGAGAAGAAAGGTTGACCCAGGAAATTATTTAAAACTCACTAGCAAGTTTGATGTTACTCCAGAATTTTGATGTCTTCATTTGTGTTTGCCTCTGCCTAGAAGAAGTTGTGCGTTTATAGAGAAATTATTGGATAACTGAGTGTTTGTTAAGCCTTGGATCATCGCAATTATTTGAAGCAGAACCCACCTCGCTTTCCGATCTGCGGTTTACAATGCAAAGTACTGATGTATTCGCTTACTCTTTCGTTGGGTCTAGACAAACATAATTGTAGTAAAATATTTTTGCACAATTTAAAAATAAACAGTTGAATATTGAACTTTTGAAAGTCGTGGTTTTGAGTAGTTTAGTTGGCTTTATAGTAAAGTTATTTATAATAAATACATGTGGAGATTTAAAAACTTGAGGATTGAAAGCTTTATAATCCCCATTGCATATTCAGGAATGTACAATTTAGCTTTCATGTACAATATCCCGATTATTCATCCTTTAGATTTTTTTATTGTGCAAAAGGTAGCCATTGTTTATGGCTTTTAAAAATGGCGTGGTTGCCCTCGAGGGACCAGAATTATACAGGTCAACGCACAATTTTTTATGTGACAGAATTGTCTAGGGTAGAGAAGTCGCTTTGATTATTCTTTTAACAGGAAAACGATGAATAAACTATATTGTACGTGTCACACACCCTTGCCATTTTAGGAAATTTGGTTGAAATGGCTTTGAGGTGTAAAAAAATACCTTGAGGAAATGACAGTATCATTTACATCAAGTCTAGTCGAGAACCAGTGGGTGAATGCTAACAGTATAATGAAGCCCTAATAAAGCCTGGAATTTTTGGACCTCTTATCAATAGGACCGTTTTTTCTGACTATCAAACTGAAGATAACAATTAAATTGAAACTAGGAAGTCAAATTATCATGTCTTTCCGGGAGGGACTAAATAAAGGTTTGCCCAGAATGATAAAATGTCAATGTATTAGAATGGCCTTGAAATTTTCTCATGGGAGTTTTCATTAATTTTGGTACTGGCAAGATATTTTACAACAACCAGATTAGATTGAATACTTCAAACAGAATTAACTACTGGCAGCCATTTATGGATAGGGTCTATAAGCAGTTAGTATATGCGCTTGATTCCGGGGCGAGCTGTCTGGGTTTGAGCTCTGGCTGCTGACATGGTGTGGTGTTCTTTGGCAAGACACTTCGCTCCCACAGTAACCCTGCGATGGACTAGCATCCCATCCAGAGCAGAGTAGAAATACCCCTAGTCACTTCATGCTTCTGAAACTAGGATAAGTTAAAGCCTGATGGGCCACTTGGCTCATATGCAGACTTTTTTTTTATGTATGCATTGTAAGTAAGAATAGCCCAATTTCGATACATTAAAGTTCAGCCTAAAACAATAGACCTCGGCACAAGGTTCTGATCAATAAACCCCACAGACTCTGTAGTTATTCCCCAGAGCCTCATGCTGAGGTCTAATAATAATGGTGTTTCAAGGATCAATGTAGTTAAAAAATATTACATAGTAATACATGGTGTTACATAGTAATACAAATTCCATGGTAATTTTGTTAGAAGCTTGCAGTTCATTTACATAGATGGTGCTGCTTTGTTCTCTAGGTGTTAATTCATCTAAGGGGGTGTACCTTCTATGACTCCTCTGGGAAATTTAAAAAACTGAACTGTCGAGAAATTTCCTTCCTGGGCTTAGAAAGTATTTTGCATACAAATAAAAAGCCATATAAGGGACGTTCCAACTTTATTGCTGCTAAAGAAGTGTGGCAGACACTCCCAACTGTGGGATTTCTCAATACAGGGAAATTTCCGTCAGCAATGACTGGGCCAGTTGGCTGCAACACCACTCCTGCTGAGAGTTCATTGGGGCATGTTGAGGTCGAACTCCCTCAAAAGCTTATTTTTATTTCTCTTCCTGTTTGAACTATTCGATATTATGACAGCTGTACAGGTTTGGCCCTGGAAAAGTTAACTTGACTATTCACAAGGAGAAATTTGACTAGAAAAGTTTGCATGTTTCTGACTTGGTCCAAGTGGTCTAGAAACTCCACCCAACATCTGGTAGGTTCTGTGGGCGTTCTGTGCAATTATTTCCTTTAAAGGGTATTCCCTGTTAACCCCAGGAGTCAACCCATCAGTGGTGGATGATCCGATCTTGTTAAGGAACTGGGTTAATAAACACGTTTATCCTGATTTCCGCGTATCCAACCCGAACCTGCTGGCATTTTGGGAGTCTTTTAAACCGTAGGGCAGATGAAATAAGCCAGAGATATATTCCCATCTAACCATTTCCTGCAGACTTAAAGAGTAGATAAACATTGCATGAATTTCATAGCTGTTTACTATGCGTGAAGGAATGCGTCGCCTTTTTTCCTCCAAGAAAAATGAGGTCAAAGTGATTCTTTTAATTCCAGTTAATTATGATTTGTTTACTATTTTCAGTTTCGTAGCGGCTCTCTTTTCGAACCCACACCACAAGACCGCTGGGTGTGGATATAGAACCAAATGTGAGACATTGTAGGCTATTTTCTCCCAAAACCGAAGTCACTTATAAATAATGCATTGATTGCTTAAAAGCTTGTCACATTCGCGCCAAGAATGCGACAACTGAGGTCATTTGGCGGGGAAAAAGCCTCTAAATAAACGCCATCGTGACTCTCGATAAGTAAACAGCGTCAGCATTTCCTATCCAGAAAGAACGACGGATTTTATCTGTTTTACTTCGAGTGTTAAAATTGTTTCCATCGTTCTTCAATTTTGGTCGCAATCTGGTCAATTTTCAACCATGGCCGGTCAAATACTTGTAAACAACTGCCAAGTTGGGATTTTGTTTAAGTCATTATAATTAGTTTGTCGACTTAGGATTTTATACTTTCGATAAGTTGGTTTTGGGTTCCATTTAATACTGTTTATCTTTGAGAATTGAAGAATACGCCAGCTGACAAGATTATGTATGAAAATTGTCTTTAAATGAAAGCAAAAAAATAATAAATCGACGAATTTGAAGTGCTACTCTAGAGAAAATGGAAAATTCCCAGAACTCATCAACGTAAGCCGGCAGGAAAGAAATCGCAGATGTTCTGTCATGAGTGTAACATGATGAAAACATGAAATTTGTCATTATGTTTCTTCTTAAGTTAACATATTTAAGTATTGGTAGCTCCACAGTTTCGATATTTGATATCGTACTACTTTTTTGTTATTTTTCGCTTTTGTGCGTCTGGCTCCTTGCGAATGAAAATAACATCGTTGGCCACGCCCTAAATGAAAGATATCAAATTAATGTTACCCTTGCCTTAAAAGGACTGCCGGTTGACGATGTTGAACAGAAAAGAGTTTATGACTATTTCGATTTCCCGGAGCGGTTGAAAACTGCATGCCATCTTTCGTTTGATCAGTAGAGCAAGAAAAAAGTCGTCCAAACTGGTTTCGAGCCTTGTTAACTGATCTGATCAAGCCGCGGTCATCAGTGGAAAATAATACTGGCATCTTAACTGAGAAGCCCCATAGACAGAAAGTCCTATCTATACCCGGATAAATTTAGAAATCAATTCACGCGGTTTCCTGTTGCGAGACACTTGTGCACTGTCCACACTACTCCGGAAGTATTTGAAAACGAAGGTTTTACTCTGAAAACGTATCAAATGTTTTCTGTTCACACCACTAATAACGCCAGAATTATCGGTCATTTTGGATTTGAGTTTGAGCCGAAAACTCTGTCAGGGAAATCACGTGATTATCGTGACGTCATCGTTTTTCGAAAAGCTCCGTTTTCATAAACCGCCAGTATAGTGACGGACTATACCGGGGATTTCGTGACACGTCCGGCTGCAACGCAGGCTACGTTTTCAAAATGTTTTCCCTCCAAACGAAAACGAAAAGACGATGTTATCAAATTCCTGCGGTTTGAAGAGCGTTTTCGAGAAGCTCCGTTTTCGTGACTTATTTTAGTATTAGGTATGGGTCGCACTTGGGAAAAGTCTTCATCTTTGCCGGCCAAAAAACGGCAAAAATTTGAAACCGCAACAGGAAAGGAAAACTTTCAGAAAGAAACGGAGGGTCGCACTTGTGGGCGAAAATTGTCAGTAATCAGATATTAGATACCGCGTTGTTTACCCATGTGTTTTCGAAAGACATGATATCGATCACGATCTAAACGGAAACAAGTATGCGTCCCGTTGAAGGAGTGCTCATAGTTACGGTGATTCTTCTTCTCTTCGTTCAGCTTAACCTATAGCAGTTCATTGTCTTTCCTTGTTGGACGAACGATGGGCAGACAAATGTTTGACGGTTTTAACATAGGCCATGATCAGAGGAAGAAATCGACGTTGCCGAAGAATTCTTGCGTTAGGACTTTATCGCTTGGTTCATGGGAATTCATGTGTGAGCATTGGGCCAAAAAAAAAGCCAATTCCGTTCATGATTAAAGACCGCGAACTAGAATTGAACTTCCCGCGCGTATCGTTTTTCATGTAACGCTGACAAGCGTTGACAGTTACCTCTGTGATTCCCATTGTTTGGCTCGACTTTTCGAAAATCTGCCTGCCCCACCCAAGCACTACGGCGTCTTTGATGTTTTGCCGTTTCGCAAAGTTTTTGCCAAAAGCTGGAAAAGGAAAAACCTGGGGTCGCACTAGGCAAAGGCCCGCGATGACAGATTTCCACCGCAAAGTAAACAAAATCTGGCAAAGATTTGCCAAGTGCGACATGCCTTAGTAATAGCCCTCACTAAATCTGCCCCCGCTTCTATTTTATTCTTCAACGGTATACAATTCTGATAAAAATTCCACTGCGTATAAGGAAACTATTATTCATTGTATGAACGGAAATTTATATTTTTCTTTGTAAACTACAGTATTCCATAAATATGATCCAAAAAACTAAACCAACACATTCTGTTTAACTCATTCTATCACATGATATTCTTTAATTTAATACAGAGTTTACATAATACTCTCACGAAGTGCATTCTGGGAAAAAATATCAAACCACTCTATTGTTCTAGTTTGATACTGAAACAAATCATTTGCCTTGATATACGAGACGTATCTTGAAAGCAGAACAGAAGTCGAGATTTTTTCCGAGATGTAAACAGAAGTATCGCGTTACAGTCGCCATATATGCAAATTATAGAATCTTCTTGTCCTCAACGAAAACGCCGCAAAACATTTACTTTTACATTTGGATTCCTGCCAGTCAAGCCAGCCGACACATGGGCTCTTCCCCACGTAAGAGTACTCAGTAAAAAGAAGCGGTCCAAATAAACGTGATCTTTATACGTGCAGTATTTGGGTCGAGTCCGTTGCTGATTTGTGTCCGACAAATTAGCCTGCGTGGCAGGTCGTAGAAAGGGAGTGAGGAAAGTCAAATGAGCGCGGGATCGGATCCTCACGCGTCTGTTCTCGCGCTTCATGCGCTCGTCTTTCCCCTTTCCCTCCCCTTCGGACGCCTGCCACGCAGGCTACCGACAAATCATCTTCTGTACCAAACAGTTCAATCTGGTACTGCTGAATAACCGTTGAATTCAAGATATAAAGAAATCACTGGGATGACAGATACCCGCACATATTCTTCCTCTCCTCCTCTTGCAGCAGATAATTGCCCCCGCAGGGTTTTGGGTTTTTGGCCCAGAGGCCAAAAACCCGAGGAGGCATTATAGTCTCCCCCGCGTATACGTATAAAGAATGTGTGAAATATTGGTGTAGTATGCGCAATCAATCCCCGATTTGAAGAAACTAGGGCGCGGCACGGTGTCCCGGTTAATTTTTCAGTCAGCTCCGCCCAAGGCAATGCTACATGGGGTTAATTCTTGCAACCACGAACACGAGGAGGAGATCGAGAAAGTTAACAAATTGACGTCAGTTTTTTATGCGTCTGTCCTGTTATTGATCATAAATTTCGTCATAACATTGTCAAAGTAGCTGTGGATCCACGAGGCCGATAGCCGAGTGGATCCGCAGAACTACTTTGACAATGTTATGACGAAATTCGTTGTCAATAACAGGCACAGACGCATTAAAAACTGACATCAAATTGTTTCTACGATAACAAAATAGTCGAATTGCCCCGCTCTCGCTCGCTGACGCGTCGCATGAAATTTCAATTTTATGTGTCTGTCCGCATATGGACAATAAAATTAAACCAATGAGCGCGCCGTGAATTTCTGCAGTTATCGTAAAAATATTATTTGCTGCACGAGGAGGAGAGGAGAATATTTGCGAAAAATATATTTTAGGGAGGGTATCAGTCATCCACAGTGATTTTTTTATATCTTGAATTCAAAGGTTATTCAGCAAGTACCAGATTGAACTGTTTGCTACAGAACTTGATTTGTCGGACACAAATCAGGAACGGGGTTGACAGACTCGACCCAAATACTAAACGTATTAAAGATCACGTTTATTTGGACCGCTTATTTTTACCGAGTAAT
>JAHPZR010008558.1:0-40000 GCA_019787425.1 Platygyra sinensis
ATAATAATGATAATACATTTATATAGCGCCTTTTCTACAAGATTTAAAGGCGCTGCTTACAACTGTTAAATTTAAAAAATAAATAAATACAACTAGAATTATTACAAGTCAAAAGCTCGAGTAAAAAGGAGTGTTTTAAGTTTACGTTTAAAAATGTCTACAGTACAACTTGATCTGATATCCTTTGGCAGAGAATCCACAGATCTGGAGCAGCGAATGAAAAGGCCTGTTTGCCATAAGAGTTCAAATTAAATTAAATTTTTTTTAAAATTAAATTCAAATTATTTGTATTTAAGATTGAAATCTTCGAAAGTAAAGAATTTTTAAAGGAAATGAAGAATGATCCTCGCAGTTGTGAACGCAATTTATGCAATTGCGGAAAGAAGCATGAAAAAAAATTCCAGACCTGATCAACTGATTTTGAATACATGACGTCGGGATATCGATACTGGTGCAATGCCATAACCAACCAAGCTATGAGGTCATTGACATTGGGAGCAGGTCAGTTGTGGGTTCATACGTTCCCGTGATAGAGAAGGGTGAATGGTTCTAGCTCTTATTCTACTCTTCCAGTTATGTTGCTTTTGGGGGTTACACAGGAATCTGTTTTGGGACCGCTCCTTTATCTGTTATATACCTCTCCGCTGGGTGACATAATAATACTTCAACATGGAATGGAGTTTCATTTATATGCAAATGATTCTTTATGCTGTCTGTCTGCGGAGGACTCTCGCATTCAAACCTGTTTATTGGATATCGCTGGATGCCATCAGATACATAGAAGTTAAACAGTGATAAAACTGAACTCTTGTTCATTAGATCCCAATTAAGGACTACTCTGCAGTTTCCACCTGTTGCAGTTAATGATGTATCCATGATTCTTCCATCTAAGTGAGCCAGGAACATTGGTGTTACGTTCGACATTGTACTGAGCTTAGAGCACCTTATTACTGATACCATAGAATTCCGAAAGTAACGGCTACCCGAAAGTAACGTTCATTTTTTGCCCTCCTATTAAATCCCGAAAGTAACAGCCCCCTGAAAGTAACGGCATTTTAAAAAATTACCCCAAAACGGTAACAAAACACTCAGTGTTGTGACTGTTGCATTTGATGTTCGAATTCCCTTCAAGCATTACTTTCCGTCAGCTTACAAAGTGATCTGAAGAAGTACTGTGACATATTCAACTGGAAAGAGAGAAATACAAATAATATCTCAGCTGATATCTCTTCCTTGGGAAGTAACTAAAACAAGAAAAACACCAACGTTTGTCATGAAACCGCGATTATCTTTCAATGTATACAGATAAGAAAACTAGAACTTGTAAAAATTCTCAGATTATCTTGGAGCACATGCACATGCTTGACTAAAGAACGTTTAAAGAATCAGTTTGTGCATGATTTAATCTGTGAGTGAAACTTATGAACACTGCAATACTTTATTGAAATTAATTTGTCAGTGAAGAGTCAAAATCAGTGTACTGTACAGTTTTAGTAATCGTGTATGTATACCTTACCGCTTAAGGTAGTCTGTTTGGTTACTGTTTGTTCATCTGGTTACATTATGTTTTAGGAATATTCCTTAATGGAATGACTTTTAAATTTCATAATACGCGCCCTCTTTGTCTGAGACCGTTCGAGTAACAAACGTTTTTTACCTGTCCGAAAAGAACGGCTACCCGAAAGTAGCGGCCCCTTTTGCCCGAAAATTCGAAAGTAACGGGGGCCGTTACTTTCGGAATTATTACTATTTGCAAGTCCTCTTGTTTTAATATTCATAATATTCATTGTATTAGAAAATGTTTATCTACAGAGCATGCAAAGATTTTAGTTAATGCTGTTGTTACCTCAAGACTCGACAATTGTAATTCATTGCAAAAATGGTTTTCCATGTTGGCTTTTACATAAGTTACAGCTAGTACAGAAGTACGGAGCTCTCTTAATTTTGCTGAGGTAGCTGCAGGTATGATCATATCACACCATTACTCAGGAAGCTTCATTGGCTGCCCGTTGAACATCATATTGCTTTTTAATTTCTTTTAATAACTTATTATTATTTCTGTAAATTTTGTATAAATTTTGTTATTATTGTTATTATTGTTATAATGATGATGATGTATATGATATAAATCATATAGGAACTGCGGAGATGAAACTAAAGTTGTGAATGCAATTTATACAGTTGCGAAAAGAAGCCTGATAAAAACTTAGGCTTGTTTATCACTTAATCGGAAAAACCGGTTGGTCAATGGTGGCAGTAAAGGGGATGCATCAAAAACCCGAATGGAAACTTTCATGGAACATGTGTTCGATTTCCAGGAACATTCCCAAGGGTTGTGTTTATAGAGCGGTCAAAGTTGAAAGGCCTAGAACTGGTGGAAATAAGCAAATGAAGTGAGCATATTTATGTCCTGGGTATTCCATAGCATATGGTCAGTTGGCGATTCAGACGCAATTCCTTAACGTGTAATCTAGCGTTTCAAAGCAGAGACACGATATGATTTTTGTCTACATGAATTGTCCAGTTATGGCCTTTGACTTTGTACTGTTTAGCTGGACACCTTAAATATAACCCAATTGCCCCAAAAGCACAATACTTTCACTTAAGGACGTTGGTCTTTGCATATTGACTTAGTGTCGTCAGCAGATTGGTGTTAGCTTCACTAGAAGCAGTTTTGGGATTTTTGTGTTATCCTCTGCACAAGCGGTTGTACCCATAAGTGAAATACTAACGGCTGCAAAAGCATCCTTCACGCGTTTTGCCTCTTGACACCCGAAAATAACTCTACTACAGGGGCGGGATCCAGGATTTTTGTTAGGAGCGGGTGCAGTGCATCTCTAAGGAATGACATCACTGACTGGTGAGGTAAACAAATTTTAAAAGCGAATACGAAGAAGAAGGCTTCATCTCAGGGGTGTGCACCCCCTGCGCCCTCCCAATAGATCCGCCCCTGTACTATCAAGTTCATTGTATGTCACTGGAATCCACTTCTAAATGTTGGGTCAAAAACTAATCTCAATTGCGGATGTGAATGATAAAGACAATTCTAACGTATAAAAAGCTTTATTTAGAGGTATAGGAAGAGAAGTATCAAAGAATTTTGGTAAACTCAGCTTACTTGAACTCTAGGTTAGTTAGCTTAGGCTGCTAAGGTCTAACCATGTACTTAACTGAAATAACTCGTCTTCTCTATCAAGGGAAATAGATAATTTGCTTAGTTGAAAGGTTTTGTCAAAAGAGTCGAGAACAAGTCCGCTTTTTTTTTCGTATTTTCCCTGGTTAACTAACTAGAGGATAGGACGTTAGGCTTTGGGTTAAAGATCCGAGGCTTGGAGTAGTAAGGCTGGAATGGTGGGTTAATAAATAATTAATCACATTATTTATCGTGGAAAGACCAAGCAGCCGGCCATACAATTAGCTGCTTGTAATAAACTGAAATGCAATAGATGCAAAAAAGCCAAATTACAGTAGAAGGAAAATATTTTTTACAATTTTACAAGTATATATTAAAATTGCATCAAATTGACAGTGTACAAGCAGCATCATTATTTCCCGCCAGTCTGTAAGAAAGAAAGAAAGAAACAAACAAAGAAAGAATAAGCCACTGTAAGGTATTTCTTGTAATGACTAAGTATAAAGGGTCAGGTATGCTTGCTCGCTCTTGTTTGGTCACTCAACTGTCAGCTCGGGCAATCAATTATAGATAAGTCATCGAGGCCTTTGTTACCAAAACGAAAGTTTGTGATGGTCTATATTCTGACCTGAAGAGTTCAAGTTACAAATGGTAAAATGGCACTAAAAAGTTGTTGGTTTCAACCACGCCCTCACAAAGTTGGCGTATCTACTTTCTTATGAGATAAGTTCCCATAACATGCTTATCTGGCATATTCAAACGGAAGAAAAAAATAAGGTAATAACAATAAACTGATAACGATATTTGACAAGGTTGAAAAAATGAAGAACCGCCTTAACATGTGACAGAGAGTTACGTGTTTTATTCACTCATGAGCAGGACTGAACACTGTTTAAATCATAATTCAGTTTTGGGCGGGTTTCTTGTCGAGTTTGGTATTAATTAATATACTGACAGCATTTTCTGCTTTGACAAAGCCTCAGCAATGCAACAGTGAACACTCTGATATGCATGACAAGAGTGGACATCCAAGAATTGAAAAATTTGAACTCAACAATTTCATGAGTGTTCCTGCAGAAACCTGTAAACGTATACTCGTTATGCCATGTTGGAGTAAAAACTTTCATTTTTTTTACATAGAGAGAATAAAGAGTGTGGCAACAGAGAGGCATAAAATTCAAATGTGATTCCTTGGAAACATTGATGTTTTTATTTATTTATAGGGAAACCGAGGAAGAAGGGCAAGAAGAGATAACTGGGTGTTTGGCATGGTCTCCACTGCCTATTCTCCAGCGAGAGGATATTTCGAGGTAGTGGATCATAGAGATAGAGCCACTCTGATGCCCATCCTGCAGAGCGTTTTGCTGCCCGGCACAGAAATCCACAGCGATGACTGGGGGGCCTATTCTAATCTGACAGCCCACACACCCTCTGTACAGACTCATGGAGTGGTAGTGCACGCTGCCAATTTTGTGGACCCTGTTACTGGTGTCCACACACAAGAAGTAGAATCTGCTTGGTCCAGATTAAAGTACAAAGTGAAAATGAGGAAGGGCATCAGTAACTATGACTTGCAATCTTTCCTCAACAAGCACATGTGGCGAGACTGGAGAGGGGGCGCCGATGTATTTGAAAACATTCTTCGCGTGATTTCACGTTATTTTGCGAACAACCCAGTCTAGGTGGAAAAAATTAGATTAACATTATCTGAGTGTGAAATTCATGGAAAAGAAAACTGTATTACTACTTAAAGAGACCGCTCAATCATTTAAATCCCAGGAGTGATTAACATGTCAATTTTCCTAGAAAAAACAGGGCCAGGTTGTTCAAAGCCCGATTAAGCCAACCCAGGGCTAACGAAAATTTTGATTTCAGTTTTGCAACATTTTGGTGAGGAGCTCTGTTTATATTGTTTGCCTTTCAGTTATAACTGTAGTCAAATCTCAAACTACACCAAACGTTAGAGGTGAAAAACATCTTTAAACAAGAAATAACAATACTTCAGATAAAGTTTAACCTTGGGTTAACGTTAACCAGCTTTCCAACAACCCAACCCTGCAGGCAATTAGAACAGAGAAAGCTACCAGCTTTAGCCAGGTTTTAGCTTGAAATCGCTCCAAATTCTTTTTAATTTTAATTTTTACAACTAATTTATGGCTGCTGTAAGGGGGAATTGCTAATCAGACCACCGCTTGGAAGTTCAGTGGTTACTCGTTGTAAATCACTAAAAGTTTATTGCTCCTGTAGTTTATCTAATGAAGTACAGAATAGTTGCAGTTTACGCATGGAGACAAAACGAAGTTGATTTAGTGGAGAGAGGTCCGCTACTAATTCACGTTTAAGTTTGCCAATCTGACATGGCGAGAGAATGACGACTCATTCTCTCCTCATTCTATCAGCTTGATGATCGGATTGATGACCCAGTTAGCTGGATGAAATTTATCTTCCATTCATGATAAACGTAATTCTAGCCGGGTTACCAAGATGAAGATTGACCATAAAAAAGGGCATGCGCTGTCACTCAAAAAAGATTTCATGCCGGCAACCGCAGACTGGATTGTTCATAGAAGTTAGGAGTTATAGTAGAGAAAAATTGAATTTGTCTTTCTTAAACTAAATTTAGAAACAACGATTGAGTATGCAGTACCGATTTACCAGCAACAATTGTGAGATGGTTCCGTCAAACTGCAAATCTTCGAAGAATCATTCTTTATTCTCCAAATAGTTACCCAGTATCTCTATTGATAAAAACTGCAGGCTTCAGTCTTCCTTTTTCAACTCTTTATTCGCATATGTTGACATAAATCCACTACACTAAAAGTGGGTAGATCAAGCAGTCGGGAATGAGCAAATGCAAGTGTTTCATTGAAAAAGAATCGCTTTTAGTAGGACACCTTGTTCACGCCAATGAAAATGGAAAACGTTTTTCTGCTTTTCTCCCCTAAAAGAATTATTCTGATAGTCAATACATGATGTTCACGTTCTGTAGATACGACTCATCGTCAAAAACTGCAGGCTGTGGTATTCGTTATTCCCATTTGTTGACGTTAAATTCACTGGTGGTCAATATCCAAAGTATGCTGAAAGTGACTAGATCATCCTGTTCCAATAAAAAACCTTGTCTTCAATTGAATGCGCTGCATGGAAATAAATCTCTCCTTTTCTCTTATCGGAAAATTTACCATCAAACAAAATAATCAGATGCCGGTGATGTTCTGCTGTCGAGGTTATCATTTATCCACACACAATGTCGACGCCAACAATCGTAGCGATGACGTAGATGGTGAACGTTTACACGACGATTTGAAGATCGTCGACATTTGGATCTAAACATAGATGATCTGACGAGCATCATTGCAATAAGGTGACATCAAGCACATTGTAAACAACGAGCAAGACGTTCCAAAAGATCGTGACAACAAGCTCATTGTACGATGGAGCTCAGAGAACGAGGAAGTTCTTTTCAACGTGCTCGATGTACTCGATCTTATAGAGAACACGCTTGTTCATTTTGATGCACTTGTTCTTTCGTAGAACGTGCTCGTCATTTTTGACATGCTCGTTTTACTCGATGTTGTGTTCTTCGATGATAGACGTGAAGTGAAGAAATGTAGAAAGCGATAGGTCGATTTTGTGAAAGCGAAACGCGAGCCGTCTAGGAGTTTGTTGATCTGTTCTATGAATTTAAAACCAGATGATTTCATTCAACACC
Organism: Platygyra sinensis; assembly: GCA_019787425.1. Taxonomy (NCBI): domain Eukaryota; kingdom Metazoa; phylum Cnidaria; class Anthozoa; order Scleractinia; family Merulinidae; genus Platygyra; species Platygyra sinensis. The sequence goes on from JAHPZR010008558.1 coordinate 6,846, forward strand.
TCGATTTTTAGGAAGAGGAGGAGATTTTGCTGAGATGAAATTTGGTAAAATCTGCTTCTCAGATCTATCGATTCATACATCCGCTGTTGGATCTAATCTGAGAAACAACAGTCAGTCAGTGCAGCCGACAGAGACAGAAGGCAGGAGAGTAGTGAGTAAATTTTTTCTGAGCAAATGTTCTCTGCCTTAATATGCTTAAGTTTCCTTCCTTGGTCAATTCTTAATTTGAAAGAGAAATTTGGGAGGGTAATTTTGGCAGAACTCAATTCCTTTCCAAGTTACTCTTCTTTGAGTCTCGACAACCTTCTAACTCACTGCAACAATAACATTAGCTCATGTTTAGAGGGAAGCGATGCTACACTTATTTTCACATTGCACGTAAAGAATACAAACACTGTCTCAAGACGGATAATCAGTTGATCTACATCATGAACGCATTAGTTAAATAATTCTATGAAAGTGAATGGGCTTGAATGTTATTTCAAAGATATACTATGCGAGATAGACAGGATAGAAGGTGCAAAAATATTGTAAACACGTGTCCCGGGCTACAAATTATCTTATTACTCTATGAATTCTACATATTCTTTTCATAGTAGCTTCTACCTGGTATTTGGTTGTCTTTTCTTACTTGGCCAGAGGCTGGGTGCTCGGCAAAAGACTAGCAATTAAATCAGCTTGGTGGTCGTCGAGTGAAGTCCTACTTCATGTCTTCAGCGATATGATAAATTTCAGAGTCTTCTGAACCAACATTCATTTCGGAATCTGACGAAGTAGAAGACATTGTTACTAAAAACAGAAATCTGTTGACTGTGGAGTCCCAGCAAAAAACTTGTGCGGCAAAATCGCTACTGCACTCATAGAAAATAGAAGACCTGACTGGGACAGCCCAAGCATTCTTTCTCGATTTGACATCACAGCTTACACTCTCCCCAGATTCCCCATGCGCGGTCACGAACCATTGAAACTCAGTTTTGACAGGGCATAAAAATTCGATGATTTAACCAAATCAAAAAATTTTTTCGCCAAATTACTCCACAAAATAACCCTTATTATTTTAGCGAAACAAATTTTTGGTGTTAGGTGCACTTTAAGCATTTGTTAGTCATTTATTTTGACCATTGAAGACAGATATGAGTTAGTGTACATCTTCCCACCAGGGTCACGTATATGTATACCTAGCGAGCATGTACCAATCATATGACGTCAACTGTTTCTAATTCAAATCTTGAGTCCCAAGACAAATACATACAGAAATAATTTAGTTCACATGCAGATTAGCTTGCTCTTGGGGTTATTCAATCATGCAAATGGCTGTTGAGAAACCCAATCCACCTGTCTTCAGTTACAAATTTCAAGAAATATTTAATTCTGGTATATTTACTGAACTAACTGACCATACTGAAAGTAAAATGATAATTTTACAAGTGGACCCTTGCAAAGCTTATTGACCCTCTTTTTCTAAATTTTGCATACAGTCGGTAAGGAGGTGGACGTGATTGACGTCCATCAAAACTTAAGTTTTGTCTAGACACTTTTGCACTGAAGGTCGCGCATAAAATTTCGTAAATTACCACATCATTGGACAGCAGTACCGCCCAGTGCCTTGAGACATCTCTCTCCCCGAGTGACTTAATGAACGGCAGAGGCAGCTTAAATTCAGGCTATAGATAGATAGATAGATAGTTTTATTAAAAAAGTATCATCTAGCAGCTGAAAGGCTATATTGCATGATTATTTACAAAATAAATAAGAAAAAAAAACTATATAACTATTGCAGGCTATAGTTAAAAGATTATAAAACTATTGGCTTTTTGCTTTCATCTATTTGACATTGAAGGATAAAAGTGTTCATGTAGTGTTTTGTACAGATAACAGGGTGCTTAAACTGCTGCTGCTTATATAAAAAATGAGTACAATCTAAGTAATTATATTGTGATACCAGGTTTTCTTATTATACATTAGAAACAAAAAAAAACTATAATACTGTATCTAAAAGCTTCCTATGGAATCTTCCCCCCAAAACAAATGCTCATCAGTCCATTATTTCCATCCTGCCCATACACCTTACAAAGGAACTTGTTCACAGGCTTAAAATATTTCCATTTCCGAGTGACTTCCTTTTACTGTGAAGTCAATACTACCATGAAACATAGTGCATTAGACAGTGATAACTCTGTTTTATTACATGTTACTATAAAATTAATAAACAAACTAAGAATCTTGTATCCATCTATAGATTGGCAAACAAATTTACCAAGATCTAAAGCACCAGATGTTGTACTGGCAACAGGTAGATGAGTAGATGGCCTTTATTTTAAAACGATGAGTATTAAAGCTACATGAGCTTGTGGGGTCGTTTGCAATTAACTAATTAAGATAAATCCATCAATTCATTTGATTTTTTTTTTCACTTACTCCCTCAACATTTTACCTTTTTCTTAGCTTTCAAGAGGTGCTGGTTATGACTTAATTCACCTTTCAGTCCATCATCAGTCTCATACAAAATTCTCATAACCTCCCAAATTACAACCACTCCACATTCTATTCCTACATTTTGTACTTGATTATTAACTTATTCATAACATTCATGTCTAATAATAAAATTCAAGAAATAAACACACAATGTAATGATTACAGTGGAACCTCGATTTAACGAACCTCTCTTTAACGAAGTCCTCGATATAACGAACAATATTCTATGTCCCGGCCAATGTTACAGTAAAATGTATGGAACAGAACCTAGATATAATGAACCCCGATATAACAAATTCTTTGACATAACTAACATAATTCGGAAGCCCAAACGTAAAATCTACCTCGTTTTTAAAAAACGAATAAGAGATCTTAACTTAAGTGAATTAATTGACGATGGGTGCAGAGGTTGTGGCCTGTGCTCTTCTTAAAATATAGTTATTATTTTAAAGAAAAAGAAATTTTATTATTTTATGGCTTTTTAGGTTTAAATTGTAATTTATTGTAAATAGTTTTTTTATATCTTATCGTATATCTAGTAACTATTTATTTATCTTTATTTAATTTTAGAATGTCCCCATATTAGTAAGGGAGATTTCTCCCTGGCTAGGCGGTCTTTCGACATTTAAATAAAGTTGATTGATTGATTGATTGATTGATTGATTGATTGATATAATGAATTACCATGTCAATGCACAACAGAAGATAAACGCTGAGCAGATTAACAGTCAACAAATCCTTTAATCCTTATGGTAAAGAGACAGCAATCTTTCAATCAATAGCTTATTACATGTCATATTCATTGGTACCATAGTATTTTCACAGAAGTCACCTGTGTAACAAATCAGTGGTGTAACTATGACCTCAATATAACAAACATTTTGGTCGTTTCCCCTCAAATTTGATATATCCAAGTGTTCGATATAACAAACCCTCCATTTAACAAACAAATTTGGCTGGTCCCCAGCAACTTCATTAAATCAAGGTTCCACTGTACAAAACACCAGCTACTGGTAATTTTACTTTACCACAGTTTTGTACTTTTTGCCTTACGGATTGCAGCATTACACACACACAAAGCACATGTACCAGATTACATGCAGTGTCTACACACCTTACACACAAATGTGTGTAACTAATATGTGTGTGCATAATTATGCATTAGACGTGACATAGCAAGAAAATTGCATTCAATCTTTCAACTGAAACACAACTGTGTGTACTTGAGACAAAATATTTCAAGTGCATGTAACGAACACAAAACATTTACCATGTAACATTTACTTACTGGACTGCATAGCAATACAGTTTAGTCCTTCATCTTCCTATTTCTGAATGTCAAACATTTCCAATAGAATCGACAAGTTTACTTAAACTGGTTTACAGTTTTACAGTAAAGTACTTTTTTCCATTTCAGTCTCAACAAGCGGTGCCAGCAACTAATCATAAACCCTTTATGTCACTTTCAATTTCAAATTACAGCAATAAACCAATCCCAAGATGTATCATAAATATTTCATACTCCAAAGGGTTCTGAGCTTACCGGTGTTCAACAGCTTTTCCCACTGCATTTTTTTTTTCTTTTCACAAGAAACAACAACAGCCCCAGCAACTGATGAACTGGAGCTTGATGAACACGAAATAACAGTGTACTGGGATTAACTGAGAAAACAGAACATGAACACATAATGTAGCTTTCAATTTTAAATTACAGTGCAAAGCAATCAGTGCAATAATTCACAGATTCATTAAAAATATTTCATACTTCAAAACATTCAGAGTTTACTCATGTTTAAAAGCTTTTCTTATCATGTTTTTTTCTTTCCATGAGAAACAAGAAGGGCACCAGCAACTGACAAACTGAGCCTTGACCGACACAAAATAACAGCAAAATACATTATTTTACTCGAGATTTTCAATCAGTTATCCTTCTTTAAGTATTAAGTGCCTTTGGAGATTTGTCATAAATATTGAATTTTACATGCATGTAATAACACACAACTTACACACAGTACAGTACAGCCCAAAAATAATGCACGCGCAAGAAGTGCCGCAAGAAGCTCTTGCGCCGTAAGAACACGCAAGCCGCCGCAAGAAGTAAAAATGTCTTCTTTTTGCGGTTTGCCCGCAAGAACTTTCGAAACGCAAGAAGTTGAAAGTCTAACCGCAAGAAGCCGCAAGAAGTTGAAAATCTAACCGCAAGAACCTGCAAGAGCATATGAATCTTAACGCAACGCAAACCGCAAGAAGGGGCAAGAAGTTGCTACAGGTCAAACCGTTAAGATCAGTTTGTAATGCCATGTTGGTGGTCGAAATGCTCAGCGCTTGCTTGTAAATTTATACATTAGATAAGACGCGGCAGCCGAGACCAGAACTGGATTTATGCTTGACGATAATGTAAAAATATTATCAAACACGCTCGCTTATTTCGCGTACTCATGTAACCACGAGCGTGCACATGTCATTTACGAAAAAAAAAGCCCTTTGATTACGTTAACTTCAAAGTTTGCTGGCTGATTTATATGCTACAATCACACGGCGGTCTTGATGCTGCTCTTCTTGCTTTTTTTCTCTGGTTCGCCGTATAATTCTGGCGCAGATTCTACGCAGTGGTGATGTCGAAATTAATCCTGGTTATGAGAATGAACTATCCGATGCTTCGAAGCAGCCACGAAATTTAAAGTTCCCTCGCAGAGTCTGCGAGAAATCAGTGCGAAACAATCAAAAGGGAATCCTTTGTGACAACTGTAATATGTGGTTCCACTGCCAATGCATCGGAATTGATCCCATCGAATATCAAGCTCTCCCCTCGAGTGATGACGAGTGGATTTGTTATCTCTGCGCTTTGCCCTGCTTTTCCGATTCTTTCTTTGAAACCGCAACAACAAACGAAATAACACAAAGGTGTGAAAACTTCTATGTAAATTCGGAAACAGCGGATGATGTTACCTATGATCTGCCAAATGGTGCCTGGCTTTTTCATTTGAACTGTAGAAGCATCATTTCCCACATCGATGAATTGCGACTGATTTTCAAGGAAAATCTCCCTTATTTTATTGCAGTTTCGGAGACGTGGCTGGATGCCTCAATAGTGGACTCTGAAATTAGCATACCGGGATATACAGTTCAACGCCGTGATCGTGGACAAAACCGCCGTGGTGGAGGCGTTGCACTGTTCGTCTTGGATGGTTTAAAATATTCTAGGCGAAAGGATCTTGAGGATAAGTATGAAGTTGTCTGGATTCAAGTGCAACTACGTAAGACGAAATTTTTAGTCTCGTGTGTTTACAGAGCTCCAGATGAATCGCTTGAGGTGTTTGATTATTTAGATGACGTCATGCGTTACACTACATGCGGAAATTTCGAGGTGATTATCCTTGGTGATATGAACTGTAACTTTTTGGATTCTAACCAAAGGCAAAACACTAGACTCGTCGAATTTTTAGCAGCAAACGAACTTACGCAAATGGTTACCGAACCTACGCAAGTAACAAACAACTCTAGCTCTCTTCTCGATGTGCTGATTACCTCAAGGCCTGACCAGTTCAAGGATGTTGGATTTCTTGATATCACATTAAGTGATCATTATCCTATATATGGCGTCCTGAATATGCTTGGTACTCGACACATTAAACATCGTATAATAACAAACCCGCTCCTGGTCTGAGGGCGCAGTTGATAGTTTCCTGGCCGATCTGGAAACAGCTCCTTGGAGTGTAATAGACTCCTTTGATAATATTGATGATATGTGTAGTACGTGGGAATCACTTATGAGAACAGTTATCGATCGTCATTTCCCTTCTAAACAGAAACGGATAAGAAAGAAAACGCATCCATGGCTCGATAGCAATGTTTTGAGAATTATGAGATCACGCGATCGAGTCCACAAAAAAGCCAAATGATACGGCTTACTGGAAGATTGGGCAGAATATAGAAAACTGCGAAATCTTGTGACCAGCATAAACAGAAAAGCAAGAAAGATATACTTCAATACTAAGCTTAAAGAAAATCGTGCTAGACCCAAAGCGTTTTGGAATACGCTTTGGAAGGTCCTCCCAGGTAAACATAACATCAGTGAAATTAAAAAACTGGTGGTCAATGGAAAGGAGCTTGACGACAGACAGGATATAGCTAATTCTCTGAATGAGTATTTTATAACTGTGGCCTCGTCTCTGCTTGCCGATCAACCTCCTATGGCAAACTCCTTACTGTCAGACTTGACCTCAGATGCACCTGAAACCAACTTTGTGTTTCACCTGGTGAGTGAAGAGGATGTCTTTAAGTTTCTACGAACAATGGATGCAACGAAGGCCACAGGTGCCGACAACATTCCAGCGAAAATTCTGAGGATTGCAGCTCCTTGTATTAGTCGGAATATAACTCACCTGCTTAATGTATCTTATTTGACTGGACAATTTCCGCTGTCTTGGAAGGTTGCCAGAGTAACCCCAGTGTCTAAGGGAGGTTCCCTTACAGAGTGCGACAATTATAGGCCTATATCCATTTTGCCCAATGTTTCTAAGGTTCACGAATTTTTTGCAAATCTGAATCTCATGCAATACGCCCAGCAATTTGATCTCATTGGCAAACACCAGTTTGCTTATGCGCGAAATTCATCGACAACAGTTGCTTTGATTAAGGCTGTTGACTCGTGGAAGATGGCTATCGATAGCGGTGAAAAGGTTGTAAGTGCTTTCCTTGATTTAAGGAAAGCATTTGACATCATAGATCACAACACTCTCTTAAACAAAATGAGAAATAATGGTGTAACCGGTATCGAGCTGAAATGGTTTAATAGCTATCTGAAAGAAAGATATCAATATGTCTCCTGTGGTGGTGAAGAATCAAGTAAGAGGTCGATTTCTCATGGTGTTCCACAAGGGTCAATCCTTGGACCCACCCTGTTTAACATCCATGTAAATGATATCTGTAAAGTATGTCAGAACACTAACGTATTTCTATATGCTGACGATACTGAACTTCATGCCACCTCTTCTGAAATCAACATAGCCAAACGCTTAGTAAATGAAGACCTTACCAATATTGCCAACTGGTGGAGACAAAATGGATTGATAAGTAACCACAAGAAATGTGAAGTCATGCTAATCGGCTCAAGACACACTACAACCACATCCCGCGACCTAGAAATTACTCTGGATGGAAATCTGCTTAAGCAAACTAATAGTGTAAAATACCTGGGAGTGAATATAGATCACAATTTAAGTTGGAATACCCACGTCCATGCGATGTCTCGAAGGGTTTATCCCAGACTGAAACTATTGAACAGGATTTCCAAGTACCTCACTCGTAGTGTGCTACTTAGGATATACAAGCAAACGATCCTACCATTGATGGATTATGGCTGTATAGTCTGGGGCAATTGTGGAAAACAAAATGCTCAGCATCTTGAGCGTCTTCAAAATCAAGCTATGCGTATTATTTTAAGTGCTAATCAGAAGACCTGTACGCAACACATGAGATCAAAATTAACGCTGCTTTCTTTAAGCAGCAGAAGACGTTTCTTGAGATTGCAACTGGTGTTAAGATCATTAACAATATAGACTGTCCACGACAGCTGAAAGGATATTTAGTTAAACGCTCAGAGCTATGCAATCGTAATCTTAGAGATAGTTCGCTAATAGACGGTGTAAGAGCCAAGACAGCCTTAGGGCAGTCAAGTTTTAAGAGCGCTGCCTCCCGAGAATGGAATTTGCTACCTAGACATCTTCGCGATATAACTAGTATGCAGACTTTTAAATCGAAACTTTTTAAATACTTTTTGAATGTGGATGTTTCCTCGCATGTTTGTAGTGTAAGTTAGCATTGCAATATTTGTCTTTATCTGTAGACTTAATATACATATATCTATTTTATCGTTCGTATTTCTTATCTTAGGCTGTTTTCGTTTCCCTTATTCTTCTTTTTTAAACATGTATTTTTAATTGTAATCAGATCACCGGTTTATACCAGCAAAATCCTTCGATTTTTGCTGATCGGTCTTTCTGTATAAATAAATAAATAAAGATATTATTGTTTCCATTAATAAATATGCACAGGCTTCTTTAGAATTACTTTTATATGAAGTACTGCAGTCTAAAAAATTATGATTGGGACTGAAATAGAGTTTCCCTTTACTAATATTGCGCCCCTAATCACTTTAAAACAAATAATTTTGCAACTTGTTTTTATATGCCAGATTGCTGACACTGCTGAATCAGAGGAGGTAATTAAAATTAAAGAGTCTAACAATTACTATTCATACAGATCATAACTTTTATGAGTACAATTGGACCCTATTAATTAAACCTCAGTTATTTTGAATTTCCCAAGAGTTCAACTTATTATAATTTCTAGTGGAGAATATAATAATTGAACATTCTGATTGGTCAAAAAATCTTGGCTTATGACACTACAACTTCACGCCAAAAATTTTGCCAGTTAGGTGTTAAGCAAACACACTTTCAAAATATGAAGAAAAAAAGGAAATGATTTTTTGATCATAGTTCCACTTTAAGCCAAGCATCTCCACATTTACGTACAAGTTAATTAGGTGTAAGATTTTACAAAACTGCGTGATTATTAAGACCTTACTTGATGTTTGCTTAAGGTCCGGTTCAGTTCAGTTTATTCTTTTGCACTATTCTTTAGGGAGGATCTCAGTTTGAAATCTCTTTCAGGTGCAGATCCATGGGAGGTGAAATGGGTGAATTTTCAGCACTTTTTTTTCTGAGCCCCCTTCTTTATTTTTTTTTCTTATCCCTCAAATATTGAAATAATATATGATTTCTCTGACATTATTACAAAAATTCACCCCCCAATTTTAAAATCCTGGATCTGCCCTTGCTCTTAATGGTGACACATTATCAACAAACCCAGTTGATAAACAAAATTATCTTTAAGAAGGAAGGCAATGTGAAAAATTGTTCTTATTACAAGAACATTTTTTTATTTCTTTAGGATCTGAAATGTAATTCAAATCTAGTTACAATATTAATACCTTTAATAGCTGCCAAGACTTTTGGGTTCAGGGGGCGACGGCCGTTCTTGCCTTGGACATTATCTCTCTGCTAGCGTTTCATCACTAAACATAACACCCAACAAACGGAGGAAAAATGGAACAGGGTCTTTGGCTGTCTGGGTTATCTTGTTCAAAGTTCAACCCACCCTGCCCCAAATAGGTCTCGTCCCAGGGGGGGGGGGTACTTGATATATCCCTGGGTGGGGAGGTGCGGCCCGGCCCCTCATACCCTGACCCTGTTTAAGACAAATATCGCTGATTTTCCTACCCTGTTTAAGACAATTCCGATTTTTGATATCCTGTTTAAGACATAGATTAAAAGTTGCGGTTACAAATTGTGTGGCTTTCTTGTTGTGTAATCAATGGAAATTTAATGTACTTGGTATCAATGCCAAAGTCAATGGAACACAATAATAATTTACAAGAGCTTGTAAAAATTTTGCCATTTATCGTCCAAGAAAAGATATCCCATTAAAGACAAAAATTGATGAATCGATACCCTGATTAAGACAAAAAATGACAAATTTGATACCCTGTTTAAGACAAAAATCCCGAAAAACATACCCTGGCTGGCCGCATGTCCCCATTAAGCCCTTATAAGGGAGTACCCCCCCGGGGTCTCGTCGTCACTGGAATTTGTGCTCGGTCCTGGCTCGCTAGTTTTGGGTGATTTCTGTAAAATCAATTAATTAATTAATCAGTCAAATTTTCATTAAGCATACTTTCATGGTCACTGAATTAGTCAAGTCCATAAAATAACTCGAGGCCAGTTTTTTAATACAGAAAATTAATTATAGAGTAGATACTCAGTACAATGTAGATAATAATTTGTTGTGGATAATCTGTGCCTTATTTAATTATTTAATTATTTACGACCATATTTGAACTGATTGTCAGAAACAACCCAGTGACTTCATTGCTCAGTTGTTTTTTGATAACCACAGACCTCTTTTGAGGGAGTCACCTAATATTAAAAATGATCTCATTTGATTTGGCTAGAATTTCATGGAATTTATTACAGTTAATTTTACACCTAAAAATCCAATGGGTGCAGTGAATTAAGTCATATAGTATGCTGTAATAAGCCTTTTAAATTGAGTGTGTAATACTTGCTGATTTCCAGCATCTTATTCTTCAGTTGTTATTACTGCCAGAAGACAATTTAACCTGAAGCATGATGGACATCAGGACATGGCCATGCTGTCATGATCATACTTTGTGATATTCATCATGAAGACAAGGTGAACAGTTTAGTGTTAATATTATAAATAGCTGACTCACATAAATTTATTTTGTAGGAATCAGAGTGGTTTTTTAGGCCATATTTACTTGATAAATATAAGTCACTTAATTTAATCATAATGGAATCAAGTTAAACCTTATTTTTTATTGATTAATCAACTTAGAATGACTGAGTGCTGTCAATCACCAGTTTTTAAAGAGTGCTCACTGCTGACCTCAATACTCGGACAAAACTGAGTAATTTTTCTTATCCTTTGAAATCATAATCTTATTGGCAGACAAATAAAAAACTAACCTGAGTTGTTGGTTGATTTGGTACACTCACATCTGCTTGCAGATCTCCTTTCTGAGTGTTAAAGACAAAACAGTCAGAACAGATTTGTCACTTTGCTATGTTTAATGTTAGTAGCATATGAGGCGATATTTTTGGCTTAGTATAATGGGAAATTCTTCAAAATACTAGCATTTTCAATATTTTGACCGGTCAAAAACAAGACACGACCGAGCTAAAATTGGTTTGGCCAGTGAACATGACCGCCAATTAATATCAGAACAAATGATAATATCCGTGGGATTAATATTGGAGACACTGAAATTAAGGTGCTACAGTATGCAGATGATACAATAGGGGTTCTTAAGGATGATTGCTCGTTGAAAAGTCTGTTGGATGTTATAAATAGCTTTGAAAGAATTTCAGGTTTGAAAATTAATATTTCGAAGTCTGAATGTATGGACATAGGCGTGAGTTGTGGTTGCAAGGGAGATTTTTGTGGACTTAAATGGCCTGAACGACCAATCAAATGCTTAGGAGTACAGTACCGCTCAGAACTAAGCGAACCTAAAACGCGTGTACTCAACGAACCCCTAACGCGTTAAAATTGCCAACGCGTTATTGCCAACGCAAAAGGGCCACGCGTTTTTGCCAACGCGTTAGCCTTTGTTATTCATAACCAATATTCCTTTTGTGATGCTTTGTTTTGGCGAACAAAGCACGACTTACAGTTCAAAACAAATGCATGATTTGTAAATCCATGCAAAAGCGAAATTCAAATAAAAACACAGAGAATTACAAGCGCAGTGAAAAATTTGACCTTTCGAAGAACCGCTTTGTAACGCTACCACTGAAATAAGGCGCCTAATGATGTTGCAGCATTACGTGGCACAAGTTTTAATCTTCGAATTATTGTTGGTTCACCATGTTGATTATTCCGCTTACCGCAGAAAGACAAAACCGTCTTCTGCCGTAACTTGAAAAACATCTCTACCTTGTGAAAACGTAATTCTGTTCTCAAACCCATTGTGGCATATCCGTAGTCAGCAAAAATTCCGCCGTATCGGATGGCAGTAATGATAAGGGATATGCAAATCGCGACAAAATTAAAACAGATCGAAAGCTAGACGATTTCACTTTTAACCGGTTAACCCAGCGCCTGATAACTGACCTAGGAAAAATCCTTCTCATGTCATTTAAAGTTGCCTTGTGAAATTGTAACTCTGTTCTCAAACCCATCATGGTATTCATACTCGACAAAAATTTCGCTGTATCGGATGGAAGTAATCACATAGAGAAGTGCTAGGAAATATGCAAATCGCGACAAAATGAACAACAGATTGAAAGCCAGACGACTGCAATTAACCCGGCGCCTGATAAGCGATATGACTGGAGAAAGTCTGTAAATTACGCAGGGAGGAAAAAACCTACTTATACCTTCTAAGGTAAATCACCAAAGAATTTAAGTTAACGCTTATTGAATGGCGATCAGTTTCATTCACTTCAAGCAATAAAAGCAGCCCGTTGAATGAAAATAATGATGGCCACTGCACAGCGATATTTGATACCATGATGTTTCCTTTCTCCACGGGAGTCAAACTTGAAGCAATGTTGTGTGAATTAAAACAAATATCGTGTTAAGTTTTTTGAACAACCGTGACCGAATTCCCACAGAAAGCGTCGTCGAAAGGTTTTGAGCGTATTTGACGCTTGTTTGGAATACAACGCAACTGTAAAAATTATTTTGGATTTGTGGTGGACAAATTCCCCGAACATCGCCATGTTCACGATTCTTGCGTGATCCGCCGGTCACGGTCTCAAGAAGACAAATTGCCCAGCATTCAAAAAGGTCGGATACACCTGTAATTCCTGCGAATTCCTCTACTGCAAATCCAAACTATTGCGTACAATTGCTTTGCATTTCCGAACAAACATCAAATACTCTCAATACGTTTCGTGGAGACTTTCTGTGGAAATTCGGTGGACAATTTTGACTGCCGGGCATTTTAATAGTTTTTTTGAGGACGTGACCGGCAGTCGGATCAAGACCCTTGCGATTTTATGGTATGAACAACCTTGGAAAATTCTTCTACTACAAATCCAAAATAACTTTTAGAATCGCTTGGCTATTCTAAAGAAACCTCGAATCTTCTCATCAGGTTTTAGTGATGCTGTTTGCCGCAGTTCGATAAATATCTTAAACAGCCGATGTACGCATACATTTTTCTTAGTGTCAAGCACGTGCCGATTTTATAGTATGCCCACGCTCGAATATTTCGTCATCTTGCGAACGAACATAATTTTTCGAATCGCATTACGTCTACATTTCTAAAAAATTATCAAAGACTGCTGGATATGTAAGTTTTTGAAAATACTTCCCGGCTGCCAGGTGTCTAGACGCGATAGCGATCAGATCTTGAAAAGAATATAAATCTCACGATGTTGTCTGTTTGTTTTTTTCACGGCGTCAATTGAAAACCCGTTATTTTTATCTGTTGATTTTTCGAAATGCAAATCATTTTATTCGTAAGTTGAATGAATCCAAACAAACAAAACAAAATGGTCTGAAAGTAACCGTCGCTATATTCAGCCGGTACGAAAGAATTAAAACTTGTCTGCTCCTTGAAAACAAATCATGTTCATGCCGAATGTTACCTTAAGGAAAGATCGTTAACTTCCTTTCACACAGTAACAAAAGAAGCAAACAATAACCAAGCTCATACATACTAATGCGTTTACATCAACGCGTTATAACGCGAAGTTGAAACGCAGTCTAACGCAGCAAAACGCGTGCGCGCGTTCAATGTTCGTTTAGTTCTGAGCGGTACTGTATATTTAACTTATGATTATGATGAATTCATCAAGATGAATTACAAACAGCGAATGAAAAAAATAGAAAATACGGCCAACTGGTAGAAGGGAAGGGGTCTAACACTCTATGTAAGGGCACAGATAATTAATTCACTTCTTTTGCCTAAGCTAATTTATATAGCAACAATGTTTGCAGTACCAGAGGAGGTTATCAGAGATGTTAATAGGATTATCTTTAAATTTTTGTGGAGAGGTCAAGACAGAGTTGTAAGAACAGCTATGATTAATTCTTATGAAAATGGAGGGTTAAGGGTGTTAGACTTTGAGACTCTAGTAAAATCTGTTAGGTTGTCTTGGTTTAAAAGGTTGTTCGCTTGTGAAAACGCTGGCTGGAAGTGTTACCTCACTCATCTGCTTAAACCTGTTGGAGGTCTTTTTCTTTTGCAGTGTGACTACGATCCTAAAGATTATAACTTATCAAATCAATTCTATGCAGAGTTGATTCAGTTTTGGGCCGAGTTTAGGTCCGCCTTCTCTGATAAGGACAATAATAGTTCAATCATATGGAATAATAAAAACATAAGGATAGATGGCAAACCTGTATTTTATAGAAAATTTTACGAAAAAAACGTATTGTTCATCAGTCAATTAGGCTTATCAAAGAATAATTTAGATTCACTGGAGGCTGTTAGGCAAGAAACGAACATCAGTTGTAATTTCTTAGAGTGGTCTGGTTTAAGATCGGCTATACCATCCCATATGAGGAAGGATGGCAGTGTCAGTACCTTAACAAAGTTGGGGTTTTTTCGTAGCGATGCTTTTTATGATGTCAGTTTGGCCAAAAGTAAACAGTATTATAATCTTTTAATTCAGCTAAAAGCTACATTACCAAATGCTGCAAAAAAGCTGAAGGATAAATTTAACATCGAGAACGAGGATTTATCTGAGGTTTACCTGATACCAATAAAAGTTTGCATAGAAACTTCTTTAAGAGATTTTCAGTTTAAAGTACTTAACTATACAACTTGTACAAATATTCTCTTGAAAAAATTAGGAGTAGTAGACTCAGACCTTTGCTCTTTTTGTAACTTAAGCAGAGAAGAAATAGAACACATGATATTTAATTGAGTGTGTAAAATTATTGGAATGATTTTAAGTGGTATTGGTATTGTAACACAAAAGAAACTATTCTGTTATCTCTAAAAGATATTATTGTAGGGGTCCCTGGTAATGGTAATGATTTTTTGAATTACTGTATTTTGGTCGGAAAATCAGTAATTTACCATTGTAAAAGAAATAATAGGAAACCCAGCTTACAGTCATTTAAACTACTGTTATGTAAAAAATACCGCACTGAATTGTATATTGCGCAGAAGAATAATATTCTTCATATTTTTCATAAAGAGTGGTAGTTCAAGCCTTGATATGTAACTAGTCTTGTAGTACAGCCTTGTTCAGTACATTACCAGCCCACGTTTTTTTTAATTTTAAAAAGAAGATATAGTGTAGTGTGTGTATGTGTGTGTGTGTAATTGTTTGTGGCAACCGTAAATCCTGGATAAGTAACAATGTATTAATGTTTTGTATAAATAAAGACGCAGAAAAAAAAATATATAGTTTTTTTGCTTCCTTATGTACCTCTCGTCATGTCCGTTTTAATAGCCTTATTTGAATGATTAAAGTGTTCAATTTTTCTCTTCGGCTAAATTTAAAGAAACACACAAGTATAGTACAAACGAATATTATTTTTGTTTCAGCCGACCTTTCTGTGGTTACAGGCCAGTTTACGCATTTCTGGTTGTGCAATTTGATTTTGGGAAATGTTTACTTGTGTTATGTGCTAACGTTGTCAAGCGATTAGTGCTTCAAAAAGAAATCCTTTGAGAAATAGTGTAAACTAGTAGCAATTTTAATTTTCCCAGAGGACCATCACAAGCAGAAAAGCGAACTTCTTTGATCTTCCCAGTTGTCTGTCGAAATGGCGCCCGTATCAAAGAAAGGCAAGCAACATGACGGCTTCTACAGAAGACAAAACAGGAGTTGTCGTGAAAGCGTCTACAATGTAAGGAGCCTTCTTGCACTTTATTTAGAGATTTTTTTTTATTACTGTTGACACAATTTTGTTGGCTTTATAACAATTTCAATTTCTCTCCCAATGATTTAAGAAGCAAGTTTTCTTCGTGGGTCAAAAGAAGCTTTTACATTCATTTTTATTCAAAGTAACCAACCAGTAACGCCATGCAAAACACGTTGTTTGCCAACCTTTTGTTCTTATAACACTTGCAACAAAAACTCTGCATTTTGTACCGCAAGTGCAGCAAGGTTGACATGAAAAAAGATGTTTTTTAATTTAAGAAGACAAAGAAAAAATAACAACTAGAAAGCTGTCTTAAGATACAGTATTTAGACGTACTCAGGTCACGTAAATGAAATGTTGTGTTGCGGCCATATATTGTCAGACGGCGAAAATAGATCTAAATAGTTATTGTGTTGTTTTTGTTATTTTCGAGGCAGTTTAATGCATTACTAAATCTTTTTCTTATTACCAACAGCCGAAGATAAAATGTAAGTCAAATGGAGGGTTTTGCAAGGTAGTAAATTGTAAAAAAAGGGGGCAGTTTTTCAAAAGGCTCGACAAACACCTGGCAAGGGCCCATCCACAAGTGTCAGAAAAAGAACACAGTACCCTCCCAAGTGTGCCCGAGAAAGAAGCCGATCATATGCATTATTGCGTAAAAGAGGAGTGTGGACTTTGCGGAAAAAAACACTTTTGCTTCCCTCACACCTCAGGAAGGCACATAACTTAACTACGTGGGATGAATATATACAAAAACTTAAAAAAGTCAAAGGAAAGAAAAGAATTCACATAACATCGGCTGAGGAAACCTCAGAATCTCCCGCCGGAGGGTTAAATTCTTTGTTGAAGGAAATTACCCAAGTGGTCGCTTCTGATAAGGGGAAGCAAAGACCAAAAAGGTGGAAGCCTGTACCCTTTGCAAATGAAGAAGGAAGTGGGGAATCCCCTCCAGGAAGACCCCTTCATGTGAAAGTACCATATACTGAAGAGGAGTTTCTTCGCTTTTGAGTACATAACACGAATTTATATATGGTCCTTGCCCCCCATCAAGCAATGCAACGTGGCAAGAAAGACCCTGTCGCCGTGCTTAATTACTTAAGTAAAAATAAGTTGAACATTGAATACTGTAAATTTATTGTAGACATGAACTGTATTCCAAAAATTTATGGTTATTATAGATTTTCAAGATATTATCCATACGGAAAAGAAAACTGTATATCATGCACTTTAAAGCCGTGCTCTTGTGGCAAACTTTCGAGGTCATTTTATACATTTTGTCGCAGGGCTTGCAATCAGACACATTTTAAATGCACAGTATGCAAAAACTGGGGAAGTGGGTACCATGTATGTGAAGATTTCTTTTGGTGCAAGGTATGTGATGCAGCTGCAAAGAGGTGAACTATCCCAATAGAGCTTCTGTAACTGGTGACAGATACTGTATAAATATAGAAAGTAGAATACGATGTACTGAACTGTGTGCATTCACTGTGTTACATTGACTTGCAAAATTATGAGGATTTTTTTTGGTTAAAAATACTTCTTTTGACTGGGTTTGGTAAAGTCTGTATACGAGCCAAGTGGCCCATCAGGCCGGAGCTTATCCCGGTTTCCTTAGCATGAGGCGACTGAGAGTATTTCTACTCCTCCCTGGATGGGATGCTAAGTCCATCGCAGGGTTACCCCCCAGCATTGAATTTGACGGTACCCATTTATACACCTGGGTGGAGAGAGGCACTGTGAGAGTAAAGTGACTGGGTTTAGGCTAATTCAATTACTCGAATAAGTAAAAACATCAACGAATTATAAATCATTCAGTTTGTGACTTCTTGAATTGAATAAGTAGAGAAAATTAAGTCAATACTGTTTTCTTTAAAAATTCAAATGCCATCAACTCCTAGAAACGACATCATATCAGTGATACCACTGGATGCCTGTGCTTACACCATCAACGTTTCCGCTACCTCCTTTAAAGACCATAGTTTTGGAGGGTAACCCTTATGCAGTTCTTAAATATATCAGGGAGCTCAAAGACTACATCATCGTTATAATCAACATTAAAGGACTTTTCATAATATAGGGGCCCATGGCCATTTTTCACAATCAATATAACTTTGATTTCCTCCAACCCCGGTAAAATGGAATGTTTATTCCCCGTCTCCTTGAGGTCCAGCCAGTATCCCTTCAATTTTGTGGGGGGGGCCTTGCATTTTGCACTTTTTTTTTAATGATTGTCATCACAATCTTCTACTTACAATACTATACTAGCGTTACTTACAAAAATTACATTACTTACATTACGGGCTACTTACTCTACTAATAATGCAATACAATACTCTACTTTTTTCACGTTAAGAACAAAATTACATTATTACATTACGCAAAAAAATGTACGTATATGCATCTACATATATACCCATATACATACGCACATACTTATATATCTGACCGTATTCGCAAGAACATGCCCGTAGGGTTTCGCCAGGGTTCGGGCGCAGCCCAAATCCAGGCTTGGCTGGCGACTCTAAACCTAGGGGGGGGGGGCTCCGTCGTGGCCGGGTCAGGTGGATTACCCAGTCCATGGGCTATCTACTGGTAGCTTGCTGGGGGCTAGCTGTCAAAAGCAGGGGGGGTGTGAGGGTGTCTTGTACGTACACCTTGACTTAGTTAGATCTGGCCATTTGAGTGCCAAATAATTTTTGTTATTGACTGTGTTTGTTGAGTTCTTTGAACTTTCTTGAATGTTCTTTGTTGACATGTAGCCCTGCTAGGGAAGTCCCTGTCACGTGCTTGCGTGGGGGGTATTCTGCTAGCCAGGGGGGTGGTCAGATCTCTCCTGGCCACTGGGACATACTTAGAGTCAACTGCAGGCATGTTTTTGGGAATACAGTCAGATTATTGAGGACAAATGGAAACTGGTAGGCCCCCGAGAGGACCAGGTGTGAGTTTTAGTGCATGTTTAGGCCCGTTTTTAGACAATTTGGCTTCCTGGAGCCTATTTGGACTTGATATCTGACCGCATTCGCAAGAACATGCCCGTAGGGTTTCGCCAGGGTTCGGGCGCCAGGCTTGACTGGGGACTCTAAACCTAGTGGGGGGCTCTGTCATGGCCGGGTCAGGTGGATTGCCCAGTCCATGGGCTATCTACTGGTAGCTTGCTGGGGGCCAGCTGTCAAAAGCAGGGGGGGGGGGTGTGAGGGTGTCTTGTACTTACACCTTGACTTAGTTAGATCTGGCTATTTGAGTGCCAAATAATTTTGTTATTGACTGTGTTTGTTGAGTTCTTTGAACTTTTTTGAATGTTCTTTGTTGACATGTTACCCTGCTAGGGAAGTCCCTGTCACGTGCTTGTGTGGGGAGTATTCTGCTAGCCAGGGGGGTTGTCAGATCTCTCCTGGCCACTGGGACATACTAAGAGTCAACTGCAGGCATGTGTTTGTGAATACAGTCAGATATACATACATATATATAAATGTTCAGTTGATTTGCAGGTCTGTTTTCAGAGTGCTCGATAGTAAACTAGAGCGTGATTATAACAGATGACGAACTAATCAACTGTAGATTTGACTTGGCATTTTATTACTATTTAGTTTCATACTACACGAATTGTGTGCAGCACTCATCAGATAAATTGCCAAGTGCGAATTTACATTGTTACACTGATTTGAAATACACATACAACCGTTGGAAATATGATAGCTACAACAAGTGGACGCTTTACAAAACAATGGAAAGTAGGAGATTATAAATAAACTCCACTATCCCTGCATGACAAGACAAGCTCTAAATTTCGTGACAAGAGAATCCATAAACTTAACATTTTAAAAACTTAGCATTTTTCAGGAGAAATTTGTTTGCGTGTCTACATGAAGTAATCAGTTCATTTCATTTGTTCAGAGAGGCTAACTCAGGTTTACAAATAATAAAGTACTTCTCCCAGAGGCAGAGGTTACATTGATTTGAAGCGGGGTTATATGGGGCAGCTTGCTTTAAAATCTTCCAAGTGACTTTGAAATTTACTTTATTGTCTCTCAAGTGCCAGATGTGTTTGCTTAGCTCGGTGCTAAACCTTTTGTTTGAATTACAGAATGATGTTTTATGGTTTGAGTATCAGGTCTTGAAGGAATTCTCGGTTAGGCCTACGTAGGTTTGGGGAGGGTTGTTATCTTCTGTTGTGACGGTCGCTTGGTAAATAACCGATTCCTTGAGGCAATTACCGTCCATAGGGCACTCAGCTGGTTTCCTGCAGTTGCATGTTTTGGGCGGCACGATCTTTTTGTGCAAAATGGATTTGTTATGCCCGTCAATGTTCTGTTTCAGATTGGACATGCAGCTGTAGCTGATCTTAACTGTGTTACGGTTAAAGATCTTATGTAACACATGCTCCTTGGGGAATTCTTCGTCAAGGATCTTCAGAAAGGCTTGTCCAACATTGGTGGCTACATTTTTGCTATACGGGGGGTTGTACCAAATTATTTCTCTTCTTCGATTCTTCCTTCCAGAGCATGTAGTTTGGGATGGGGTTTGGGGTGAAAAGGTAAGTTGGTGTGTGTATCCACTGTTGTTGAGGGCTTCTTGATAGATTGGGGCTGCTTTATTAAAAGATTCTTCATCATATGAAACCTCAGACAGTCGTCTATTAATAGACTGTGGGATGTTGTCGATAATGCGTGGCGGGTGATTGGATTTCTTGTTGACATAGAGCGGGATGTTATTAGGCTTGTTATATGGCATGTGTTTACCACTGGACAGGTTTAGTGTGACATCAAGGAAGTTTACAATTTTCTTGTTGGCTTCGATCGTTACTTTAAGGCCGTGCATGCCGAAGATGTTGCACAGATCTTTCTTAATTTGCTCAGCTTGTCGGAGCGATGCTTGCGTTACTCCGAGACCGTCATCTCTGTACAAGCCAAAGTTGTAGCCATATTTCTCCTTAATGTGGTGCAGGAGGTAGGCGCCAACGAGCTCACAGGACTGCACTGTCAAAGCTGCCCATGGTTACATCGAAAAGGTCGGATGATGCCTTCTTTCCCCATGGCTCACCCATGTTGTAGAGAAGAGACTTCTTCGCATGGAGAATGATGTGCCTTTCTTCATCAGTAATGTTGACGTAGTTGGAAGCGAATTGTAGTGCCTCACTAAGAAGGTCAACAGAGATAGAGGGATAAAAATCGACCACATCAAAAGCAATGAATGTGAATTTTTCTTTGTGTTCTATGCCATTAAACCAGTTGAGGACAGCTCTAGTGTTCTTCCATTGATTAAAGTTCAGGTGGTTAGTGATGGTCGAATTTACTCGGTCAAAGATTTTTTTGAAGATTTTGCCAATCTCTGATTTAGCAGGATTAATAAGGCGACAAGTAGGGTTGTTAGCAAAGTTGGGCTTGTGGTCCTTTAGTGTTATGAAGGCTTCTTGTTTGGCAGTGGTGTTAACTCTGTCATCTAGATCTAGTCTCTTAGTGATTTCTTTGGCTTCAAGCTCGATAGAGGTCATAGTGTTTGGTGAAACTTTCTTATAGGTCTTGGTTATGTTCTTCTGCAGTAGCCCATTATATGCAGTCGAGTCCATTTTGTAGAAGTTGGAAGTCTTGTCAGCGGGTATAAGGAAATCCACTCTTGAGCTCAAGCCATTCTTCCTCCACAAGGATAAGCTCTCTGTCGAGCAAGGCTGTCTGATGTGGGGCTTGCGAACCATCATACCTCCCTCCTTACAGGAGCAGATTCTAAGTGAGCTACATTAGGCGCACCCCGGAGTCGCATGCATGAAGGCAGCTGCCCGCAGTCATGTCTGGTGGCCTGGAATAGACAGCGACATAGAGGCGAGAGCACGTGGGTGCAAGCATTGTTTTAAAACCAGAAAGGCTCCACAAGCAGCACCACTTTTCCCTTGATCATGGCCTACAGCTCCGTGGCAGCGCATACACGTAGACTTTGCCACCCACCAGTCCAACCACTATCTCATTATAGTTGATGCTCACTCAAAGTGGCCTGAAGTGATTGGTCCCATGAAAACAACCACCGCAGAAGCAACAGGCAATGCCATGTGCAACATCTTTGCAAGATATGGCTTTCCAAAGTCGTTAGTGACAACAGCCCACCATTTCAGTCTGCTGAGTAAGGAATTCTTGAGACAAAATGGCATCCAGAGGATACTGGTCTCCCCGTATCATCCATCTTCAAATGGTCTAGCTGAGCAATTTGTGCAAACCTTCAAGCACTCTCTAGATTCTTCAGCATCTGATCCATCCTGCACACTGCAGCAGAGAATCCAGAATTTCCTTTTGTCTTAACAGAAGCACCCAGCGTACCACAACTGGCTCATCCCCAGCCAAACTGTTCCTACAAAGAGAACTGCGTACATGTCTCTCTCTAGTGAGACCGGACCTTGCCACTCATCTCTCCCGTCAGCAAGAAAAGATGAAGCTGCACCATGACAAGCATGCTAAGTTCAGAGAAATTGCTGCTGGCGACACAGTCCTTGCACGTGACCACTTGTCAGGGCAAAAGTGGCAACCAGGAACCGTGGTACAGCACCCCTCATCACACTCTTGCCGAGTTCACCTAAATGATGGGCGAGTTTGGAGGCGACATGTGGATGACATCTTACGGAACAACTCCCACTCTGACAGCTGAATCTGGTGTACTGTCCTTGGAGACAGCAACCCCAGTTGTTCCTGACCCCCAACCAGTTATCGCACCTGAAACCAGCTCACATCCACCTGATAACTCAGCTCAATTGCAGACAACTCCCGTCTTCACAAGTCCTGTGCTGCATCGATCATCCCGCTCTCATAGACCTCCTCAGAGATTGATTGAGGAGATGTGATTTTGAACATTGTCAATGAACTTCTGCTGTTGTTGTTACTATTGACTGATAGTTTATCTAGCTTGTGGACTGGATGAGTATTTAGTTCTAGGGACACTCAAATGGAGACTTGTTAGCACTGATTATTTGTTTTATTTTCGCTTATAAGAGAGTTACATGTATTCTTAACAAATCTCCAGGGGGAGGTGTTATAGTATTGTGATGTCATGATATTTTGTATGAACTGAGCCCGCATAATGTACAGCAGCTTCATGTAGAACCATGTGCTTTCATGAATACAATCTTCTTGTTGACCCGCCATCTTGTGTGTCCGTAACTCACTCTTCTCTGACCCCACAAACATAACAAAAGTAAACGCAAAAAGAAAAAGAAAACAAAAAATCACCCTAAATAATGTTGTAGTAATGTTGTTTACAAACAATGAATCATTGATCAATGTTGTCCAGAGATGAAATGTATCAGTGTTCTTATCTTGGTAAGGAATGATTTTGGTACAGATGGGAGAGTACCATGATATCAAAAAGTTTACTTTTAATGAAGTTTTTTCGTTACACATTTTTAGGAAAAGAGTGATATATGCCACTTAGAGGATGCCCACAGATAGGAAAAATGCTGACACCTCTCTAGGTGTCACAAAGGTGTTACAAGAGCATATAATGATCGTCTGTGGACACCAATCTTGCAAAGTAGAAAGTGAGTAACTTGCTTGTTGCCTGGTAGCTTTAAATAAGTACTTCGTTTCTCTTGCCATCTAAAAAATCTTAATTCAATGACTGTTGATGAGTATCACTCAAAAGTGACAGACTTTAAATGTACATGAAACTGAGAAAGCTGAAGAACAAGTGTCAACAGAATACAGCTTGATTAAAGAAGCAGTAAACAAAATAAACACACTAAAGGAAACATCCTATTTCAAGATCATATCAATGATTTCCAGCTAGAAAAAAATCAAGAGAAAGAAGAAGTGGTTGCCCAAGATTCTGAACTCAGTGATCCAATACACCAGTGCATGAAACAATAGTTGTCATTACGACAGTTGCATTATTACAGGAGGATCACCACAAGGACAAAAAAGTTATTTAATGCTTCTCAAACATGGATTAATCATGTCTTAAACTCAAGTTTAGTTGAGACACTCAAATCTATGTTTAATATTCACTGAAACATTGTTTATACTACCTTAAGGGTTATACTACCTCATAAGGTTTACCTTGAACCTTAATGTTGGTTTAAGGTGACATTAAACATGTTTAAACCACCGCATTTGTTTAAGTTACATTTAATGGAACTTGAATTTTTCTGAAACATACTATTTATGTACTGTTTAATCATAGTAAAAGAAACTTATTTGTAAGCACTGTTTTGATGCTCTATCAATGATGGCTATTAAACTTGTCTGAAACTCATTTTAAGTGCTGCTTAATTGATGTACACAGAATTTCCTCAATTCAGTCTTTCTTTGTTGTCATGTTTATGGAAATTCTAGCTCAAAATTTACCACGTCATTTTGTTTTCTTAATTTATAGCAATGATAATATTTGATAATATTTTGTTGTGATCAATTCAACTGTTTTCATGATTACAATTGTTTATAGAAACACCAATCCAGTGATTTTACTCAAATACGACCCATGTATGTACACAATGACCGTTTTTCTTTTGTAAGTCTCTTTTATTCACAGCATATGATCATGGTGAACAAATTCCAAATGTAACAAATAATGTTATGTCAAATACCATGTGTATATAACTTTTACAAAACAAAATTCTCCTATCTTGTGATCATCAATCACATGTTACTAAAAGTAGTGTGTAATATTTGATTTTTTGAATGGAATGAAAGCATACTTCTTGTAGGCTTAAATTAACAGAAGTACATGTACTCTTAACTTTCTACATAATAAAATGCTAAAATAAACTCAGATTAAAGAGTGCAATGTCTGTAGTGTCAACCTCTATTTGCTGTGCTTACTCCTGTGGGGAGGGGCCATTTTTGGCTTATTTGAAGTTTATTTACACACTCTTCCTTTCTATAATGAAACACAATTTGTCTATGATTAAAGTAATTCTAGTAATTATATTCCTAAGTGCCCAGTGTGACCATGGCTTGAAGCTTTTTTATACGCCTTGGTCTCTCTTTTACTACAAGGCAAAAGCACTTAGGCAAAGTCAAATGAAGTTCAAAAAAATCAACTCTCCAACAAGGGAGGTAACACTTTCGTGTTTCACAAAGTGAACTAATACTTTGAATGTCTCGCTGTCATAATTTCATTTTTCAACCAAAGTAACCAGAAGTTATTCAAATAATGGTCTGGGATAGCCAGTGATTGCAACCTTGCAGTGAAAGGAAGGGTACACACAGTCAAGACTCGTGTAAACTGCACTGATAATATCATGGGTGACAAGTCACTCCAATTTGGCATGAAATTTCAGTGTTTACTTATAGTCACATGTGAAATTTTAAAATTGCCATAGCAATGTTTGGTGTAAAATTTTTCAATATCATAACATGTCAAAAATCCATGTTTGCAAGTGTTATTTGTCACCCATGATATTAATACGTAATCAAATAGTATACAATTATTTCACTTGCATTTTGTCAAAATTCTAATTATGAGTTTTGACAAAATGTGCATGAAATTACGTTCTAATTTCACGTTACCATTTGATTATCCATACTAACAGGTTACTAATGAATGTCATACATCAGTAAATACTGACCTGCTGCTTAACAGCCCAGGCTGGGCTATCAGGAGCAGGTCTGCCTGACATGCCACCATAATGCCTAGGTTTTGCCATTGCCCTTGCATGCGGAGTTACAGTATTGTGAAAAAGTAATCCAAACGATAATCGTTGAATATCTCACTTTGTTATCTAAACACCAGTGTTTTATTAGGATTTCTGCCACTGAGAAAATCCATATATTTTCACATGTAAAAATACGATATTTTGACTGAAAAAATATCAGCCAATCAGAAATCAGGAAATCTTTTGTTGCCATAGCAACTTGCACTTTCGTTGGGACCCGGCGAGAATCTTTTTCAATCGTTTGCGAAGGAAGTTTCCTCTCATTCTCTGATTCTTGCTTGTTTTCCGCTTATAAGTTGTGAAAATTACCAGTAAACATGGCAGAAAGATTTGTTACGTTTGACATAAGAGAAGTGGAAGAATTTATTGACAATGAAGAGAATAGTAACACGCGAAAAAAGACGAAAAATGACATGGCTCTACTGAGTTCTTTCATAGCAAAGGAAAAGGAGAATAGACAAGTTGAAGAAGTACCTCCACAAGAACTCGACATTTTTTTGAGCAGATTCCTACTTTCTGTGAGAAAGAAAAACGGAGATGAGTACGAGCCTTCAACTCTACGAGGCTTTATAGCATCGATTGAGCGTTATCTCAAAACATGCCGCTACAGTGAATCGGTTATCACGGGGCAGAACTTTGCGAGAACAAGAGATGCACTCAAATCAAAACAAAAACACTTGAAACAGCTAGGGAAAGGAAACAAACCAAATGAAGCATCCAGTCTAACCCTAACGGAAAGAGACATTCTTTTTGAACAAAAAGAAATGGGTTTCAGCTCTCCAAAAGCCCTCATCAACACGCTCTTGTTGAATAATTGTATGCATTTTGGTCTACACGGAGAGAAGGAGCAAAGGGAGTTGAAATGGGACGACGTCAGTTGCATTTTGAATACCTCTAATACTGTACCGAAAGGCAAACCAAGACTCGTCGTTTCTTGGAAATCATATTACTGGAGGAACATTTAATGTTCATGTGTCTACCACCTCGTCGCTTGCATCCAGCAAATTGATTGTGGAAAGTCCCAAACGCAAAAAATACCGCAAGCTTTGGGTTTTGGACAGTGACAGCAGTCAAAGTGGTAATTGCTGCAAGCCACCAGGCTTCGCAGCAGACTAATTTCGGTTGCGTTCGTGACCAGTCTGGATTGCCTGCGCCAGAAGCCAGGCTCGTTTGAGATGTATTTTGGATGTATGTATATCACCGCATTTGCCTCGCTTTCAAGTAATCGAAATCGAGGCTCTTTCGATTCATGAGAACTTCTACCATCAAAGTCAGTGGTATTGATGTGAAAGAGAAGATCCGGTTTCTTGTAGAGAGCCACGTTTTTGCGGGCGAAGAGTTTGAAAGCAAGTGAAGGTTGTACAAATTCCCATGATTAAAGCCGATTTTTTTCTCAGAATATTTGAATCAATTCCTGGAACTTTGAAACGCTTTGAAACCCTTGCGGAAACCTGGAAACACTTTGGAAACCCCTTGCAAATGATTCGAATAATCTTAGCACACCCGCTTTGAAAATGTTGAGGGAAAAAATATTCTCCTAGTTGCGTTTTTCATAGAATTTGAAATTATTATGCTTTCCACTTAAACTGTTTACTCGTTATAAAACTTTTGGGCTCAAAATGGCGAATTTGAGCGATTTTCTCTTACATTGGCTGTTACTACACGCTATAAGGAGTCAAGGGTGGAAAGATCATTTTTGACCGCTCCAGCACCAAGCAGATTTTCACCCATAAATTTGAATCGCCCGGCTTCCAAATTGAACACCTGATAAACTGAAAGGTTGATGCTTCTTCTCGTGGTATTCAATCGAAGATCCATGTAAAATCCAAGTGCTAAACGCCAAATAATTTTCGATAAATGCATCTGCGGCCGGGAATTCGTGTGCTAAGGATGTGTCGCGCTCCTTGCTCACCCTGATTGGATGCATTCTTTAGCATCATCCAATCAGCGTGGAGTAACAGCGTGACTGTGGATGAGTTTTGAGAATGTCACAACGACATTAAAAACGCAAGTCGTTCGAACAGTGAGTTAACGTAAAATGATTTTCAAGGAGCATTTAAACATCTAACAAGCAGTTTGGTCAGTTTAACGGAGGAGCGTCTCAGTGAACATCAATTGAAAACAGCATGGTACAAAATATATTGTTGTCATAAATTAATCGTGACGTGATGTGGTCGCGGTCAACGGCTGTGAATACCCGATTGAAGGTTTTCGCATCAGTGAACAGTTTATCGTGTTGACCTCAGTACGTTTTTAGAACAGAAAAGATTTTAAGCCCATTAGCCTTTGGCAAAATGCTCTACGATCTAGTAGCTCATGTTGACTATCCCTCTACAATCCTTCCTGAGTGACAAAAACGTCTTCCACATAAATTTGACTCGCAGCACTTCACTTTCCAACGGAAACTACCAGTAGTCAGGAGTAGACAGGACTGAGCCGAAAAGACGAAACACTTGCTTATCCATTGATATTTGATAGTTTGAGAACATTTTAACCATTTATTTTGTCTTTTAAATAAGCATCAGAGCATGACGTGGGAGCAAAGATGCTGCAAGCTGCTACTAGCGTGGGCATTGGCAGACAAGAAAAAAGAGAAACTGCACTGGTTTCATACAACGATTTGGATGCTACTTTGACAGGTATCATCAATGGCAACCCCACCCTGTTTTGAATATGACACTACCAGGTGTCTATTTTTTTAAGCGAATTTATTGAAGCTATATCCGGTAAGATATAATTAATGGTTCGACAGATTGCAGCTAAAACCATGGAAATGACCTCTCAAAAATGTTCATATGGCTTGGTCAAACGGCTCTACTCTAAATTAGGGTCCTCCTAATACCACCGTCCTTTAAAAACAAATGTGAAGCATAAAACTAATAAAAAGGTCGCAAGATCAAAATTCAAAATAGAGCGACAAATGTCACGAACCATTGTAGTCGCACTGTGGGAGACAAACATTGCAACAGAGCTTTGGCGTGTGCTGCATGTCAATTATAAAGGTTACTGACAGATGCGTGTCATAACTTCGTTAACCAACCAATAGAATCACTGTCACCAGAATGCTGGGCTTTCAAATCGTTGTATGAAACCAGTGCAGTCTCTCTTTTTGCTCATCTTCCAATGCCCACGCTACTAGCGGCTCGCAGCATCACCGCTTGAAGGTCATGCTCACAGTCGCATTTGCATGCATACTCTTTTGGGTTCTTTCCCACGGATTTTTGAGGAAAAGATAGACTGCTTGCAGTCTATGAATGCTCCAGCACCAAGCAGATTTTTACCCAGAAATTTAAATCGCCCAGCTTCCAAATCAAACACCAGATAAACTGAAAGATCGATGTTACTTCTGGTGGCATTCAATTGAAGATCCAATTAAAATCCAAGTGCTAACCACCAAATAGTTTTGCAGCTCTCAAAGTGACCAGCATTATGTTCAAGAATGTGAACGTCAACGAAAACAAAACATGATGTCAATACTTGAACAGTTCTTTTCATACCTGCCTAAAACTGGTGATGGAGGTGTTGATGGCCAGCATTTCTCAAGTGATCAGTCTACTATATTGGGACAGCAGTTGTACATGTAAAGTATACATCCGGGATAGTGTGAGCGCAGGAATGGAGTGTTGAAATGTGTACTGTTGTCTTTTGCCTTTGTGGCTTACTTTTGTGGTTTGACAATACAATCAGTTAGGGGGGGGGGGTTAAAAGCCCAATTTTTTTTAATGAAAGTATGACATTAAAATGGAATTTCTGGAGGGGTAGGGGGTTCAAATTAAAAAAACTTCCAAGGGAGGGATACGGATATTTTCTGGAACAACACATTCCTTATTTTAGAATAACAAATTGTGAAATTGTCTGCTCTCACTTGATGATGCATCACATAAATTATAAATTCATGTGTCTGTCTGCATATTGGCAATGAAAATTAGCCAAATACCACTGAGAATTTCTGCAGCTATTGTAACATGTTTTTTTCTTTGAACTCCACTTTCATGTTGACATGAATTTGTACACATTGTTGTCAATGTGTAATTTATCCCTAAAATAGTTTTTTTTTCTAGGAGTTTATAAATACCCTGGACAAATAAATGGCTAAGACATTGGCAATAAAAGCATTGCAGAGGGGTGTTGGTAGCATGGACTATGTGGACTCTATACTACTTTTGGAGCCAGACGATGAGAATAGCTCTGACCAAGAACCTAATTTTGGTGCCAATACCTCACCTGTATGAGTGCCATAGCCAAGTGGCCAATCTATTGACCAGGAACCAGTTCCAGAATGGTGTAAATGTACGTACTGTCACACAATGCCACAGGAAGTTGGAAATAAGTGCTGTGGCTGGAGGAACTGTGTTTCGCAGGGGGGGGGGGGGCGATTTTGCAAACTTTGTTTAGATTCAGAATATTTACAACTTTGTTCAAAGAATACAGCAGACATTCGCAATGATAGACAGGTCAGTACTAATCGTACTTTTCGTAAAGCTGCCTACAGAAACTATGTTTTAGACACACATGGCTACCTTGGAAAAGGGAAGAGGAAAATTGTTCCCTCTTGCTGTGTTCTTTGTATTCGCTGGAACTATTCATCTGCAACTGGAGAATATGGGTTTTCGAGCTCGATAGAAGGGAATTAATTTTTGTTTCTATTGATAGGCTTGTTTGACAATAGTAGTCAACTTAGCTTCAAAATGTTCAAACCTTTTGGGTACGTTTCTCCTTCTTGTAATTGATTGTTTGGTTATTCAATGCCATTTAGCACTAGGTTGTTCCAAAAGTTTATTACTTCAACTCTGATGTGAGGGTCATTATAACTGGGCCCAGGATTTTGCAGTGCTACAAAGATGCGAGATTGGAACTATTTAGACACTGCCCATCTGCAAGGACCTCTTTCATTTTATTACTTATTAAAATTATTTGGGATAGCCAGGGCTGAAAAGTTGTGAAACTTGTGTACATTTTCAGTAAAAAATTTAAGGCTATTATTCGATAAAATACAAATTTTAACACCTGCATGGTCCAAAATAATTATAAAAGCTAGAGTCAGCAGTGCTTTCTTATAAGCACATTTTTGAGCTGCCTGCTTGTGAAAACCTACTCTTGCTTATTGCAAAAGCATCCTCATTTGTGCCATCTGCAAGGACCTCTTTCAGTTTCTCACCTATTAAAATTGTCTGAGACAGCCCTGAAAAGTTGTGAAACTGAAGTACATTTTCAAAATATATGTATATATAATTTTATACCAACTGCAATAGACTGGGACTATCACCATGATCTGCCATATACCACAAATGAGGAGGCTGAGACAATGATAGTCAGAAAATGGTTAAGGACTATGGCTACATTAGGATTCTGATGGCTGCGATAAAATAGAAATTTTATCACGTGCATGGTCCATAAAATTATAAAAACTAGAGTCAGCAACACATTTTTGAGCTGCCTGCTTGTGAAAACCTACTCCTGCTTCTTGCAAAAGCATCCTAATTTGTGCCATCTACAAGGACCTCTTTCAATTTCTCACCTATTAAAATTATTTGAGAGCCTGAAAAGGTTGTGGAACATATGTAAATTTACTATTCAATAAAATACAAATTTTATCATCTGCATGGTGCAAAAACAATATGAAAACTACAGTCAGCAGTGCTTTCTCATCAAGCACATTTATGAGCTGCTTGCTTGTGAAAACCTACTTTTGCATCTTGCAAGGATTTCATGTGGCGACAGGGGCTCACATTCTGCAATTGTGGGAGCAATAAGTCTGGGATCATTGGCCTCCATTGGAACTTCCCGTGTAATGGAATCATTGTCATTGACTCAAAGCTTGAAAATCCTAGCCATCAGAATCCAAATGTAGCCATAGTCTTAAGCCATTTTCACTGTCCTCACATCTCAAGATTTTGTCCTCTGATTGTATTTTCTGGTGATGATTGTCTCACCATCCTCATTTGTGGCATATGGCAAACCACTGTGATAGTTCCAGTCTATTGTATGCTAAAGTTGTGCAATTAAGTTGTGCAGTATCAAACCAAGGGCACCAATACTTCCAAAATACAAAAATTGATCAACGGATGCTATTGGAAGACCATTTCTTAACCAAGCATATACACAAGGTGTTCAATGTACACTTCAAATCACAAGATGATCATGGTAGATTTGTAATAAATACTATTAGCAAAATTTACATAAGCTTGCACAACACAATTAATGAAGATGTTATTTAAAGGGAAGCCATTTGGAGTACAGTCCTACCAAATTTAGTTTTGTTTTGAAACTAGTTAGCCAAGAATGATGGCCAAAATTACATTTGAGCGAAATTGCATGAATTATAGCCAGCAAGTGTACAAAAAAGGTACTACTAGCCTGTTGTCAAGTTTTAGGAGTTTACTAAAAAGCATAAGGTGGAGTGATATTCCCATGAAAATATTCCACGATGAATGACTGTAACTTCAGTGTTACATTAGTTCGTTACACTAAAGAAAGTTAATCCCACTTGTAAGCATCTATTACCTGTTATGACCCAACACTCAGAAATATATCTAGACATTTGTCAAAATTTATGTGTCAGTGAAGTGTACAAAGATTTCACACAAGCAATACAACTTTAAATTTTTAACTAATGGCTGTTGATATCATTCAATGATGAAAGAATTGCCATGCCTTGTTGAATTGGAGAAAAACCAGTTAATGCCAAAAGAGGAGAGTGGGTTTGCAAGAACAACTACAACACAAGTGATAGATGAGTTCAAAATAGAACAATGGTTGTATTAGGATATGAAGAATTCTGCAGATCAAGGAGATATGAGAATTCTCCATATCCTACGAAAGTTGACTTAAATAATTGTTTTATTATTCAACAAAATATTTTCAAACTCGTAAGCTCGGTTTTTCTGCTCACCAAAAAAAACACAACCTTGTCAATAATTCTTCAATAGTTTGAAGTGGGCTGCACTTTTGACATCATTTTGACGTCATCGGTTCAATAATCTGCAGCGGGGCTGTACTTTTGAATTGGTTCAATTTGACAAAGTTCATCCCAAATTTGGTCAACAGCAGCTGGTAACGTGAATTATGTGTGTGGTTGTAACCAATCAAAAATAGGGAAATATTTAGAGCACTTATTGCATGAAGTTGAGTAGGATATGAAGAATTCTGCAGATCAAGGGTGTTACAGCTGTGAGGTCATGGAACACATTGAATCTGTCCGATCCGTCCAAAAGAGATTCACAAAGAACTTCTTCCATCTCCTGGATTGGCCATGATAAATTTTAATCCGGACTCCAAATAAAGTGGGTTAGGCTCCAAACACCAGCAATCCTTTTGAGTGCAGACAGCACTGTTGGGATGGTTTAGGGGACTGCTGTTCACTAAGGCACTAAAGCACTAGCATTATCAGCGTAATACCTACAATCTGTTCTTGAGTTAATTAAAGGGCGATGGCAGTTATATTTCAGTTCTCCCTTTTAGTGCAAAGAACGCTTTTGTATGAAACGATTCTCAGTTGTAAGTGAAGAATGATCATCGCAGTTAATATTCCAATTTAAGCAATTGGAAAGGAGAAGCCTGAAAAAAATCAGGGCTTCAACGAGATTCGAACCCGTGACCTCCGCGATACCGGTGCGATGCTCTACCAACT